>VOPJ01011839.1:0-17894 GCA_014673585.1 Semibalanus balanoides | reverse complement strand
GGCTGTTCAGCCATCCAAAAGGCGTCAGCAGCACCGTAACACTCCATACTTAAAATGCTGATGGCGTCACTGATAGCAGACTCAAAAAGCAGCTTATGCTATAGGCCCTCTGTTCACTGCGGCGCACTATAATTAACAGGTAGGTAAGCACTGGCGGATCCAAGGGGGGACAGGGGTAACACCCACCCCCCCCCCCCATTCCAGGCTGGACAGGGCGGATATACAAATTATTCCTCCCCCATATTCACTGAAACTGGGGGTGAAAAATTGGTTATGGCCGCGAAAAATAACGTTTTGACGAAAGATAACTTATGTTTCCCTCGTTCGTATTTCCTCTATTTGCTCGTTCGTGTTTCCTCTATTTGCTCGTTCGTGTTTCCTGTATTTGCTCGTTCGTGTTTCCTTTATTTTCTCGTTCGTGTTTCCTCTATTTGGTAGCAATTTGGAAGCAGTATGGAGTAGGGAAAGTGGCACGTCTGACGCTATTTTGATCTGGAGCGATTCACAATCAACGTAGCTTTTGCACGGTGGCGATACACTGGCGGATCCAGGGGTGCAGGGGGAAAATCCATCTCCCCACCCACCCCCATTCGACGCTCGACAACGGGCATAATATAAATTATCCCCCCCCCCAAAAAAAAAAACACACACACACAAACAAACAAAACGTAAGAATTCTTGAAATACAGGCAAAAATGCGTAATAATTCGGAAAGCTCATCACCGGGTAAGAATTCCCCTGCATTGTAACTAAAATAAAGCAAGTTTTCGCAGTTAATAATAGTACACAAATTACAGACCGTTAGGAGGAAATGTCGCGAAGTAGCCGGCCAAGAGCCCCATGTGTGACGATAACGTACCGGCGTTCATCTTGTAAGTATTTGAGTGCACTAAACACGGCGAGAAATCGTATTTTGGGTATAAAAGACATAAAGACATAAAAGAAGAGTGCAACAAAGAGCCTCCAGGGCCCATACAGGTTGCACATATCCCCCCAATCCCATCAGTCTCACCTCCAGTCCACCCCACCTACCTTAAAACAAGTCTAATCCCAAAACGTAAGTACTAGAAACTAATCCCTTCTCTGTTAGTATTTATTAAGTTCTTAATTTTGAAGGAGGGCAAGTGACACCTGCAGTAGCGACATCCCCCGGGTAGCTTATTCCAATGTCCTACCACCCTTCTGCTGAAAAATGACTGTCGAAGCCTAGTTCTACTTTGTTTCATTACTGTTGTGGCGAGATTTAGTTGCTTCGTCCCATTGGTTTTGTAACGTCAGTTGTCGTCGTCCCTGTGACGTCATTTTCCGCCCCAGGAGACTTCCGGATGAGACCGGGTTTTGTTGACAACGTGTGTCGAAGGTGGGAATGGCGGTTCTCTCGTAGAGGACTCACGCGGATGTTCGAGCCAAAGGATAGGCGAGAATAAAAACGATCTGATGGAGTAAACAGTATGTCTGGGAACCTGACGCGCAAGTGAGGACAACACAGATGGCGACGAGGGAATGAAGATTGAATCGCGTTGTGAGGCCCCACAATGGACTATACTGTCGTTGCCCCCGCGCCATTTTTGCGGACGGGCGCCGGAACCGGGCCATTCCGTGGGTTCCGTTGGCAAACATGTTTGACAACTACTTAATGGCGATCGGTGGGGCGAGTTCCCAGAAGAACGGAGGCGTGCCATCCTCCTGACGTGCCTCGGGGCCGAGGGCCAAAGGATCTTTGAGTCCCTCCCGGCAGCGGTCAAGAGGGAGGAGGAGGACTCGTTCCTGTTTACGAAGAGGCGCCTGAGTGAATACTTTTCACCAAGAACCAACGTATGTGCCGAGCGTTACCGTTTTAGAAGCAGGTCGCAGCATTCAGGAGAGTCTTGTGGCGGCGAGGGGTCTCCGCCCTGCGCCAGTTTGGCCACCACCTGCGACTACGGGCGACAAACGGAGGAGTTCATTCCGCGGACCAGTGGTGGAGCGCACAGGCTCACCAGGAACGCCAACGCCTTCTGATGGAGGGATCCGACCTCACCCTGGCAGCGACTCAGACCATCGCAGCTACTCTGGAGAGCGCAGAGAGGGAATCTCGCGCCATGGAGTCTCCGGCAGCCTCAGGTCCAGTCCCGTCCAGGCTGCTCCACCAAAAGGAGGAGGCGCCGGAGGAAAAAGAAACCACCACAGCGCAGCAGAGCAGCAGCAGCCCCAGCAGCAGCAAGGCACGGCAGAGGTGGCCTCAGAGGCAGCCACCAGAGCAGCCCAAGCGGTGTTGGGCTGTGGCAGTGCCGACCACCTGAGCAGAGACAAGGAGTGCCCAGCCAGGGGGCAGCAGTGCCACAAGTGTGGGCAGCTGAACCACTTTGCTAGGTGGTGTCGGGGACCACGTACTGTACAGGGGTACAAAGTGTCTCAGCTGGAGGTGCTAAGTGTATGCGAGGGCCAGCTGAGGGTTCCAGCGACAGTGGGAGACAGGGCAGTGGACTTTGTTGTAGATACCGGTTAGCCCTATTCTCTTATCCTGGCCCAGGTCTTCTGGGCAAGGGGGAGCTAAAGAGGAGGCCTGACAATTGAACTGTATGTGTACAATGGTGCCAAACTTCAGGTGTTGGGAAGGAAGTGTGTTGAGGTGCAGGAAGGAAGAGCATGTCAGTGTCTGTGTTTGAGTCCCCTATGACGACCCCTGATGGGTCTTACTTGATGGAAATGTTCAGTGTGAAATGTCATCAATAACAAATGTATTTGTCATGTCTCCGCAGACAACCTTCCCCTGATCCTTCTGGATCCGAAGCTGTGTCCTGGACCGAGACCCGTCCTGACCAGCAACCTGCGCACTCAACCTCCATCCTCGGGTACCAGCACCGAGTCAAGGTGGACCCCACTGTGAGGCCGGTTCGGCAACCGCTTCGCAGACTGCCCCTGGCAGTAGTGGAAGAGGTGAGTAAGAGGCTGAACGAGCTGGAGCAGCAGGGGGTCATAGAGAAGGTGAGCGCCGCGTCCTGGGTATCTCCTCTGGTAGTCGGACGGAAGAGAGATGGTCGCATCCGCCTGTGTGTGGACATGCGTCGGGTGAACCAGGCTGTGATAACGGATGGTTACCCCGCTCCCCAGGTTGGGACGTCATTGACAGGCCTGAACGGCTCGAAGGTGTTCACGCGTTTTGACCTCAAAGACGCCTACCACCAGGTAGAACTGCACCCGTCCAGTAGGGAGCTGACCACGTTTGTGAGTCACCAGGGACTCTACAGGTTCTGCCGAGTAAATTTTGGGTTGGCGAGCGCAGGCCCGTGCTTCCAACAGGTGATGGAGTCGATGCTGAGAGGCATCCACGGGGTGGAGATCTATCTGGATGACGTGATCTGCCACGGTGCGACGCAGGCTGAACACGACTCGATCGTGGCTGAGGTGCTCGAGCGTTTCGATTCCCACAGAGTCCAGGTGAACTGGGGTAAGAGCAGCAAGGAGCTGCGGCCGAGATAGCCCTATCTGGGGTATCTCATCTCGGCGGCAGGCGTCAGCATCGACCCAGAGCGGGTTTCGACGCGCTGCTCCAGGCAGCAGACCCGTCAGAATGAGAAGAGCCCTACGAGCTTTTCTGGGGAGCGGTAAGCTACCAACTCCCGGTTTCATACCACGTTGTTCAAGACGCGGTAGAACCGCTGCGCGCGGCCCTGCTTGCAGTTCCGTTTGAGTGGAGTCCGACCTCACAGAGACGGTACGCGATAATCAAGGACAGATCCGTCGCGCGCCAGCGCTGGCGGATGTTCGACCCCGCCCTGCGGACCGTTCTAACGACAGACGCCAGCGATGTTGGTTGTGGGGGCCTGCCTGACATCAGATCGGCAGCGCCGGTGAGTAAAGAGTGATAGCTTATGCCTCACAGCGTTCAACTTCCTCTGAACGCAACTACTCTGGTCGTGGAAAAGGAGGGCCTGTCCTGTGTCTGGGCGTGTGAGAAATGGCGGCACTACCTGTGCGGTCGGAGGTTTACCCTCCCGCAACCGACTACCAGGCTCTACAGACCAATTTTCGGACCGAAGGGTTCGAGCCCGGGTCGGTCGGCGCATCGCGCGTTGGGAAGCGCGGCCTCTTTGAAGTCACGTTTGACGTGGAGTAATCCGTTCACAGAGGAACCTGGTGGCATAGACGGCTGTCACGGCTACCCATGCCCCGAGACAGCGTGGCCCGTGACGACACCATTCGAAACGCCCGTGCTGGCAGGGACGGCAGCGATTGAGGTGTCAAGTTTTGAGAGGCGTCCCGCAGTGGACGATGAGTTGAGTGCAGTGCGCGACTGTCTGCAGAGGCAGTGGCCCAGCCGCCGCCGCCGCCTGGTCGACGAGCGGGCGGCCGGCTTTCACTCAGTGCGCAGCGAGCTCTCGAGCCAGGGAGCGCTCGTATTCCGTGGCGACCGGCTGGTCGTGCCGGCGGAGCTGCGAGCGCGCGTGTTAGCCAACGCGCACGCTGGTCCCAGGGCAAGAGTGAGGACGAAGCAGCGGCTCCGCGAGCGTTTTTGGTTGCCCGCGTACTGGACGCGACGGTGTGCGCCCTGCTCAAGGAAGGTGCGAGGTGGCCTCGCACCACGACGAGCACGTGAAACGTGCGAACCGCCCGCTTCAGCGATCCCGCTTCCGGAGCGGGCCTGGCAACGGGTCATGATCGATGGTGATCGGCCCGATGAAGGTGGCCCACAGGCCGACAGTACGGCATCGTGCTGGTGGACCCTAACAGCCGATGGCGGTGGTGGCGCTGAGTGGTGATGCCCACAGCGAGCACGATCATTCGTTTCCTCGAGTCGTTTTCCGCGCGAGAGAGCGCGCCTGAGGAGATATAGCGACAACGGGCCCAAGCGGTTTTCGATCGGCGCAGTTGGGAGACTTAATGAGGCGGCACGGCGTGCGCAAGACATTTAGTTCGGCCATACTCGCCCAGACCTGCGGTCTGGGTAGAGCGGATGAACCGCACAGTCAGAGGGCCGCGTGCCAGTCAGAGCGCGCCTGGCCGGCGAGCCGCGGTCCAGATTTATTCGCGATTTCCTACGCGAGTACCGCGCCACGCCTCATCCAGCCACCGGGGTGACGCCTTTTCTGGCGATGAGGGGCCGGGAGGCGAGGACGTCAGTGGACGTGCTTCCAGTGCCCGAGCCGGAAAACGCCAAGCGCCGAGAGTGGCGTGCGAGACGGCGGTTCGGTCGGCACCAGGCTCGGTACAAAGACAACACGAACCAGAACGCGACGGCACCCACCACCTGAGGAGGGACTGGTACGGGTGCGGAAGCCGTAGTGGCGGGTCGAAAGGGCAACCCTGATCCAGGTCGGACGACAGACCGGGCCTCTCAGTTACCGCCTAAGCACAGGCGAGAGGGCCCACGCGCGGAGACTCGTGGCCGGCCACCCAGGCCGGAACGAGGGGAGTGGGGAGGCTCCTCCCGAGCTGTAGTCCCAGTTCCCGAGCACCGTCACAACCTCTCACCCGCACATCACAGCAGCCAGCGGCCTCGATGGAGCTCCCGGTGTCGGACGAACCCTGCCACCTGAGCGCCGTGAAGAGTGTGGCGCTGCAGTCTGGCCTTAGTGCGAGGCCTCAGAGGCCTGGCGCGACGCCGCAGTGCGCGTCCAAGTAGCGCGCCGGGACAGGTTTTACGCGTCCAAGTATACGTAAAGATATGCCATAGGCACGTTGTGGTGGTTGGGTGGCATTGTTGGGTTTCATTTAAAGAAAGTGTGTGGTGTTGTGGCGGAGACTTAGTTGTTTCGTCCCATTGGTTTTGTGGGACGTTCAGTTGTCGTCGTTCCTGTGACGTCATTTTTCCGCCCAGGAGGACTTCCGGATGAGACCCGGGTTTGTTGACAACGTGTGTTCAGGTTGGAATGGCGATGGTATCGAAAGAATATCTCACGCATGTTCGAGCCAGGATAGGCGAGAAATACACCTATTCTGTGAGTAACAGTTTTCTGGGAACCTGACGGCAAGTGAGGACACAACAAGCAGTATTGAAGAATACTCCCCATTCTTAGATAACTTGTATTAGAACAATAACGGGCTCATCTGTGAAAGTGAGATGAGTCTCGCAGGCGCTTAACCAGGATTTTCATAAGGGGGCACGACCTCAAGGGGGCCCCATCGGGCCACGAGGGGGCCCCACCATCGCGGACCCAATAAGGACAATAAGGACCCACTGGCGGATCCAGCCATCGGTTTTAGGGGGCAACTTTTTTTGGCCAAAAGGTAGTGTAAAGATACGTTCACATAATCCACTATATTAAGCACTGCGACACAACGTCGCCCGTGTCCAGCGCGAACCAGCGACTGCCCGCGCGCCCCGGCGGTAACAGGCCGACCCGTCATCTTCGGATCAGCGGCCCGAGCCGGAGGGCAGGACCGTAGAGGTGCAGCATTTCAGGCACATCTCCACATCTCCCCTTTGAGATTCACCAAGACTTCCTCACTTCCTCCATAAGGTCTACATTGCCATCAGCATCATGATATAGCCACTATACCTTAACGCGAAATACCCCCTGAACAACGCAACGGAAATGTCATAACTGATAACAAAACATGAATTCAATACCACGCCTGTCAGAGGCCCACTGAAGACACCGTAGCAGAAACATTACTTATGAAACGGAAGCAATAAGGCATTCACTGGCCACACATCTACATCTCCTCGATCAGTCCTTTCGACTAGTTTTTGCGGACGCGAGCAGAGCGACGAGGTATCAACGCCTCTGGACGCGTCACCTGCATCTGGACGACGTCACCGCCTCTGATTCGCGTCCCGCCTGCTGGAAACGCGTCACCGCTCTGTCGGTGTGTCCTCATGTCGCTAGCCGCCCGGCGCAGGCGGGCATGGCCGCCAGAGCGTGCCGCAGACGAACTAGCCGGAGGATTTGGCTCGGGCACGGGGCAGGTGCGTGGTCTGCGTGGTGCACCTGTTGTACGTTCCGACCCCCCGCCATCGTCGAGGCTTACGCGATAAGCCGCGGTAGTCGACTGAGTGATTAACACCCTTTAACACCTGTCCCACCCGTTTGGTCACTCACGTCCCTGCACTCGTACAACTGCGTATCCACGGAAGAAACTCGGGCAGGTCTCGCGCGTGCTATGGTACCACCTGTTTCGCAGCCCTGGCGGCGGCGACTCACGACGGTCGTCCGTACGCTGAGCACGGCTGAGCCTCGACTGTCGGCTCGTCACCTCTCCGACGTGAACTTGGGACGGCGAGTCGAAGCAGGACGGGTGAGTCGGCAGGTCGTCCCTCAGCGGCCGGCCATAGACGATCTCGGCCGGCGACTTTCCGCTGGCTCCTGGAGTGTTACGATGCTGGAGGACTCCTCCTCGTCCACTCCTCCTTCGTCGAGGCGTCCCCTGTTGGACGTCCCAGCATCGTCTTAGAAGCTTCTTAGCGGATTTCACTGCTGACTCAGCGAGACCGTTAGACCTCGGGTAATGAGGCGACGATGTGCAGTGAGCAATACCCCATTCTTTCAGAAATTCCCTGAACTGACTCGATGTAAACAAAGTGGCTCCATCGGTTCTGATCTTTACCGGAACACCGACCTCTCTAAAGATCTTGAGCATTACTTTTATCACACTTTTAGTGTTAGCATGTGTGCCCGTGCACTCGACGAATTTCCAGCCTGAGTACCCGTCTACAACGATAAGGTACTTGCCTCCAGCGTGGTCAGCAAAGTCCATGNCGACACCCGCCTCAGCGCACCCGTCACACACGGGCCATACGCACACAACGGGCGCGGCCCGGCGGCCGGCGTGGCCCGTGCGCCTGTCACCAACACCACCAACACCACCAGCGACACCAGCACCCGTACCAGCATCCGACACCACATGCTGCCGACACCGAGCGACGGCCACCGGGTAATGAGTGCCGCTCGCGCCGTCTGAGGCTGTTTTATACTCGACTCTTTCCGTCTCCGTATTTTTATCCGGCGATGCGGCGCCTTCCGCCGAGGCAGCGGCGGCGGGCGCGATCGGCCGTGACAGAGCCGCTGCGGGCGCGGTGGCAGGCCGGTGCCGGCTCGGCTGATACTGAAAGGGCGGCTGCAGAGAATGCCGACAGCTCCGCGGCAGGGGAGGTTGGTGGCCCACTGAGCAGCGTCCCTGAGCAGCAGGTGGTGGCCCACTGAGCAGCGGCAGGGGAGGTGGTGCAGCCCACTGAGCAGCGTCCCTGCTCCGGCCAGCTGGACAGTGGCGACAGCCCAGCGGTCTGTGCGGGCTAGATGGCCTGCGTCGCGATTCTCGTTATGGCAAGCAGCTGGTAAAAATGTTCATCCGACGTCACGTGCAGTGACTGAGCAATGACGGATTTCCTGGACATGTAAGGCTGGCTGCGTTCCTAAAAATGTACGGAACAGTTTTATTTGCATGACAAACATTCCAGCACTGGTGCTGTGTTCATAAAAATAGTCCATATGAGGCAGATGGTTAGATGTATGCTAGCCAGGTGCACGCGATTATTGAGTCGCATTGAAGCGATGGTGACATGCGATTTCGGACACATATCGTCCTGTGGATGCCGGCGTCGGATCATTAGCACCATGCTGTTATTGACTGATGGAAGGAAATATGAATGGCGAATGTTTTTATTTTTGCACAACAAGCAGGAGCGCAGCCACAGATTTTTGAGTGGGGGTCAAATTTATAATACTGTGGCTCAGGCCCGATCCGGTCCGTTCATAAGCATGAAGCATATAATTATTTTCACAAAATTTGCAATAATTATCCCAGCATATTTACTTGTAGGTATACTATAAATGTGAATCAATAAACAAACTATACTATAAAACAAATGCGTTGCTGTGGAAGTGAACTGCTAGTTAAAATGTTTTTTTTTTCAGCTCTGACCTGAGCTTCCGCAGATTACTTCAACATTCTCAGCCCAGGCCCGTCCAGAGCCCGGGGATTTCATAAAGGTGAGACCCGGCCCGGCCGGAGGCGCGCCACGGGAAGAGCCACATGGGCCACATAGGGCCCAATGGGCCACATAGGGCCAGCTCTTCCCGTGGCGAACTATATGCTTGAAAGCATGAGACAGGCGTTACTCGTCGAAGTCCCCTATAAGCAGTAGGAAATTATTGGCATTTACCCGCTGAAAACGGTTATCATCGTGACGCTGGCATCCGCTTTATTACTTTGTCCCCGTATAATAGGCATAAATAGAGCGTTGTACGGGCATGACCTCGCAAATAATGTCACAGTACAGACTATAGTTGACACGTCGAACCCGATGAGGAGCGGAAATGACGACTGTGGTGCTTATTTGCCAATGTCATTTCCCTGTTCTCGTCATTCTCAGGGTATCGTCTTCCATGACGTTCCTTGAATGATTTGCTTGACGTGATTTGTACCTATTCACCTTTGTCCTTTAGTAAGCTGACAATAATGTACGTACCTAAAAGTTGTGTTATATTTTCAACGGAAATAATCACTTTGAAACAATATCGTATTTAAAGGGGGCATGGGGCCCCCTGGCGCCGAGGGCGCGCTCCAGAATATGTTGTATCCATTCGTCACGGACACCATTTGTATGTAAATTTCAAGGTAACTAAGAAAAAGTTTGTTTACTGATAATGATCGGTTTTATAAGTATTGTCTATATGGTTCTTGGATTTCTAAATTGTGAACTGTGCTTTAATGCATGTGCGATGCCCCATCCCGTTGGCTGATTACTAAATACGCCACTGATTCCTAAACTTTGAACTTTGATTAACATTAGACCTTATCATTAATATATGCAAAACGAACATTACTTAATTCAACTTATTGGGCTTTCCGGAAGGATAGTTCCCCTGTCACATATTATCTCAGAAGCCGGTAACGGTGACCACTTTGAATTCATGAAGTGGGCAGTCTTGAGCATAGGCGTAGAAGCCAGGGGCAGGGGGCAACTGCCCCTCCCCCCACTCATTTTTTTAGTGGGAGGGGACAATGCTCCCCCACACCCCAAACTTTTGAGTCTCAATACCTGGTCCAAAATTACGAGGCATAGCCCACGACCGCCTGGGGACGGGTCGGATCCGACCCCCTCGGGTTTTCCTTAATAACTTCCGAAGTGTTGCGGATACCAACGTGAAACTTGGTATATCTTCGCATACATCAATTTTAAGTCATCTATGCAAAAGTTTGGCAGTTGCGTAAAACATAAATGAGATATACCGATTATGACATTTTTGGTCGAAAAAATAATGTTTGACAAAAACCGCCCAAAAACCTAGTTCTGAAGCAAATGCTGATAAAAAAAACGTTAAAACACGTCAAACGACGAGTTCATCAAAATAGAGATCTTTGGATTAAAAAGAAAACGACCAAAAAGTGTTTCAAAAACCGAAAACGTTTCGAAAATGTCTTTAAAATACAAAATCTTATAATTGTTTCCCCAACTTAAAACAAGTGCCTACGTCCCTGGTTTTGAGACACTAAAAATGGCTTACAGTGTGCTTTTAACTTCACTTTCGTTCATCTTCGAAGTAAAAGCAAAGCGGAAATAAGTCCTTGGATTATTCTAACCTTGTCATGACGAGGTTCGCCAGGAAGTGTCCGACTCAGAGGGAAGGACAGAGGGCCATAAATAACGTAAAGCCCTTGACGACCTGGAACTAAGCGTTAAGGCTGATGTATCCGTTCCCCAAACAAAGGGACGTATGGCAATTATTCGAAGAAAATTAATCGAATGACGCAAAAATGTCAACAATGGGTATTGTTTAGCTAGCGGTATGTTCAGTTATAACCACTTCGGATGGTTGCTTTGTGTATCACTCGTGGCATCGGCTAAGTGGGCTACTATATGCCAACTGCCAGTGTCTGAGTATATTGGTGTACGAAGTGTGCTGTTCTGTGTGTCTGCATACCGACTGAAGCTGAAGCTCGTATTACACCCCGTATCCAAACATAAAGCGTCCTAGTCTGACTATTTCTTCTCTAGATATAATTACGGGAGTTGCTATCAATAATGATTATGAGCGGCTTTGGATTTTACGACACTATGTTATCAATTAAGTTTAATCTTGTTTGAGACTTTGCATAATTCAGAAATAACGGTTCAAATGACTTGAGTCTTAAAACTTAAAAAATGTCGAAACAAACTCACTTTATTTCGGCACAAACCTTCATCAGGTGACTGATGAATGTTTGTGGCAAACAATAAAAGAATGACAAAAAATATATGAAACAGTCACCTGATGAAGGTTTGGGCCGAAATATAGTGACACTTTTTCGACTTTTTTGTTAATCTCAAGCCATTTGTATCGACACAATTTTATGTTAACATTATATACCTAATACCACTTCGTTATGACTGAGACTGTTAAATTAGTAAACCAATTATCGCATACCATACTCATAAGATTAAGAGTACGTACGTCGTACAGTAGCAGGAAACTGTAGTTGACCCAATAGTAAATTGCTAACAGCATTGCTGATCTGCAAAACCGCGTATTCACACACAGGTGTGCTCGCTGGCTGCGTATATGCACTCAGTCATGTGAATGCAAGTCAAGTGCAATTTAGTTCGATCGAATGCAGGAGCCCACGGGCGTCGGAAGCGGGGGGGGACAGGGGGACGCGTCCCTCCCCCCAAAAAAAATATTTTCGGATTTTAACATTACGGCTATGGGCGTTGCATGGAAAGAATCGACTTAAAAATGCCTTCGTCCCCCCAACTTTCAGAAGGTGGCGACGCCCTTCCAGGGAGCCTAATATTTTGTTTTCGCTCATCTAAGCTATCTGACACGGGAATTTGAAAGTGGTGGATCGGGCATTCGCATAGCCTCATGAACTTAGTGTTAATTCCTTTAGATCTAACACAGCGTAGATATAGACGTTGCTAGCGCATGTTGTTATAACATTCGCACAAGGGTGCCGCCAAACCTTCGACAGGGAGGCACAGCATCCCCAGGGGCCCTCTCGGCGAAGGCCCTCTCCCAAAAAAATGTACAAAAGGCATCTTCTCGGATTTAGGCCGCTATATTTTGCAGGGCCGCTATATAGGCGCTAACAGGGACGTCGCTGATAATTTTGTAGTGTAATTGTAATGATCGGCCCAATGGGGGCACGAGCCCCCTGTGCCCCCTTGGCTGCTCCCCTGCATTCACATTATAACATTCGTATTATAGCATATAGATAGCATTCCAATCCGATCAACAGACAACAGATCAGCCAATTCGATCGCTGGCCAGGGCAGTGAAAGTGAGGTGCCGGTCGGACTGGACTGGTTCGCCCGACATGTCCTGTCCGCCGGTGTTTCCTCAACATACCGTTATGCACCGCACTGCACACTACTGTCGATGAGCGGCACGTGGCCGTTCTGGTCGTATGTGCACCTACTGCTGATGACGCTGACGGCTCAGAGTGTCTCAGTGCGACTCAGTATGACGCGTCTGCCGCTGAGCTGAGCGCGTCTGATGGCTCAGACGTGTCTCAGTGTGACGAGTCTGCCGCTGAGCTGAGCTGAGGTGAGCGCGCCTGACGGCTCAGACGTGGCTCAGTGTGACGAGTCTGCCGCTGAGCTGAGCCTGAGCGCGCCTGACGGCTCAGTGTGGCTCAGTGTGACGCGTCTGCTGCTGAGGTGAGCGCGCTCTGACGGCTCAGACGTGGCTCAGTGTAAACGAGGTCTGCCGCTAGCTGAGCTGACGGTGAGCGCGCCTGACGGCTCAGACGTGGCTCAGTTGACGCGTCTGCCGCGAGGCGCGAGGCGCGCTGACGGCGTCAGACGTGCTCAGGGACGAGTCTGCCGCTGAGGAGGTGAGCGCTCTGACGGCTCAGACGTGGCTCAGTGTGGACCGTCTGCCGCGAGGGTGAGCGCGTCTGACGGCCTCAGGACGTGGCTCCAGTGTAACGAGTCTGCCTGCTGAGCTGAGCTAGGTGAGCGCGTCTGACGGCCCTCAGACGTGCACCAGTGTTGACGCGTCTGCGCTGAGCTGACGCGCCTGACGGCTCAGACGTGCAGCCATGCTGCTGATTGGCGCTGATTAATACGGACCCGAGCATCAGCGGATGACTGACAGAGTGACGGATACCGTCAGTGTGACGGTCTGAGTGACAGCTGCAGTGGCAGTCTGCGGCAGGTCACAGGATGGATGGCATCACACATCTGCTAGTCTGCAGCTGCCAACATGCAGCTGCTCAGCCGTCTGCTGCTGCTGCCAACGTGCAGCTGCTCAGCCGTCTGCTGCTGCCAACATGCAGCTGCTCAGCGGCCGTCTGCTGCTGCCAACATGCAGCTGCTCAGCCGTCTGCTGCTGCCAACATCAATCAACTATCGCTGGCAATTAGCACTAGTTTGTGGCAGTGGCGGTGGAAGGTATTTTCGGATGGGGGGCAAAGAAAATCAGGGCGCCCCCTCGAGGCAAAGCGCCCCCTTAAAAAAAATGTTACGAAAATTTATCTCCTCGGATTTAGGCTACAATATTTTACTAGTAAAATAACCTTTGGGGCGATGACCGAGCGGGCGCGCTCTGGTACGCTCCTGGCGACGCCTTTGAGAAGCTCACATCTCTTCGACCGCAGTCGCCCTTGGAAGGTTGGTTCTTCTTTGCTGAGCAGCTCTACTCAACGTACTCTGCTCACTGGTGGATCCAGCCTCCCAATATGGGGGGGGGGGGGCTAAGCTCGCTGTGGGACACCGGGTCCTTGATAGGGTCGATTCGTACAAAATATATAATGTAAACTGTAAATTGATAAATGTATGACCTACCTATACCCTAAATACAATTTCTCGCCGTGAATAGTGCACTCAAATGCCTACAAGATGAACGCCAGTACGTTGTCGTCACAAATGGTGGCTACTTCGCGACATTTTCTCCTAATGGCCTGTAATTTGTTTACTATTAACTGCCGAAAACTTGCTTCATTTTAGATACAATGCAGGGGAATTCTTACTCGGTTACTAGCTTTCCGAATTATTATACGTTTTTACTTTTATTACAGGAACTCTTACTTTTTTGTTTGCCTGTGTGTGTTTTTTTTGGGGGGGAAGGAGATTATTTATATAGCTACCCCTGTCGAGCGTGGAATGTGGATTGGGGAGGGGCTTTTGCCCTGCCACCCCCTGGATCCGCCAGTGTATCGGCCACCGTGCAAAAGCTATGTTGATTGTGAACCGCTCCGGATCAAAATACTGTCAGGCGTGACACTTTACATTCTACCTACTTCTACCAAATTGCTTCCAAATAGACGAAATACGAACGAGCCAAAAATAAAACCACGAACGAGGCAAAACAATAACGTATTTTTTGTCAAAACGTTATTTTTTGCAGACAGTATCTACCTATTTTTCATCTCTAGTTTCAGCGGAATATGGGGGGGGGGTAATTTGTATTGCCGCCCCTGTCTGGCCTATAATGGGGGGATTTAGCCCCTGTCGTCCCCCCTGGATCCGCCAGTGACTCTTGCTTCGAATACCCATGCCGCCTCGTGTGGGTGACTTACCACTGCCGCGTTGGCGCGTGCCGCGAGAGAGGGTAAAGGGACGGTCCCACCTTGACATAAGATTTGAGTTGAAGAGAGATAGCCATTTGCGGGCTTGGCATTGAAAATATGTATGTTTATAAGTTAAAACACACTGAGGTCGAATCACCAGAGAAATTCGAGGTTTGATTTTGCAATCTGTAACATTTCGCCAGCCCCAATGTATTTGAATGGTGGCTGTGAGCCGATGTCGTAGTCTCTCTTTGCTAAATGTTGATTACAGTCGACTTGTTTACCTTTGGCCATAACATTAGCCATACACTAGTCCAGGGGGGTGTCATCCCTTCAGCGGCCATAGGTAAAGAAATGCTACCAAATGGCTGCCAGATGTGGACGTCAACTGGGTGTCTCTGAAACCCAAGAGCCCCGGGAGCTTCAAAACGTAAAAAACGGGGGCATTTGCATGATTGTGCAATCAAAGTGGCGTAGCACGGAGGTCCATGGGTCCTAGGACCCGTGGCTCTAAGAGGGGCCCCATTATGCATTCAAGCTGGCCAAGGGGTCCCTCGAGGTGGGCTGAGGCCCCCTTCAAGCTTGCCGAGGACCCCTCGAGCTAGCCAAGGGCCACTTAAAGGTGGCTGAGGCCCCTCGGCTCTGCCGAGGGCCCCCTCGAGCTGGCCAAGGGCCCCACCAAGCTGACTGAGGGCCTCCTCGAGCTGGCCAAGGGCCCCTTTAAGGTTGATGAGGGCCCTCTCAAGGTGGCTAAGGGCCACCTCGAGCTGGCTGAGGGCCACCTCGAGCTGGCTGAGGGCCCCTCAAACAGACCGAGGGCCACTCAAGGCTGGCGCAAGGGCCCTCAAGCTGAAAGAAGCCCCCTCAGCTGGCCGAGGGCCCTCAATCTGCTTCGTGGGCTGCCCTCAAGTGCCCGAGAGACCATGGAGCAGGCCAGGTCCTCGAGCTGGGACAAGGGCCCCATCAAGCTAGCTGAGGGCCCCCTTAAGCTGACCAAGGGTCTCCTCGAGCTGGCCGAGTCCCCCTCAAGGTGCTGAAGCCCCTCAATGAAGCTGTCCGCGGGCCCCCTCAAGCTGGTCGAGGGCCCCTCGAGCTGTCCCAAAGGTCCCAAAGCTGACTGGCACGGCCCCCTCGAACTGGTCGAGAGCCCCCTCAAGCCGATAGAGGCCCCCTCAACGATGGCTAGGCCCCCTTCGAGCTGGCCAAGGGCCCTTTGAGCTGCGACAAGGGCCCCCTCAAGTGGACGAGGACCTCCCAGTCTGAACGGAGGATCTCTCAGGCGACATAGGACCCCTCTGCCGAGGCCCCCCTTAGACCGAGAGGGTCCCCCCATACAGGCGAGAGAGCTCCCTTCAGATCGAGAGAGAGCCCCTCGAGGTCGATCGAGGTTCCCCCTCAGACCTACAAGATGGCCCCCAGGCTACATAAGGGCCCCTCCAAGCCTACATTAGGGTCCCTCAGCATACAGAGGTTCCTCAGACCAAGACCCCAGGCCCCTACATAAGATGTATTATCGCGGACAGAGGCCCCCCATCAGGCTGACAGAGAGGGCCAAACTCAGACGATAGATGCCCCTAAACCTATAGAGTGCCCCCTCAGACCGAAAAAGGGTCCCTTCAGACCGATTCAAGGCCGCCTCTCAGACCACCGAGCAAGCACGTCTGGCGTCAGCCAAGGGCCCCCTTCAAACAAAAGACAAAGTGGGCCCTCCAAGCCCAAGGGGGCACCGTGGTGTCCAGGGTCATGTCAGGTCAGATCACAGTGGCAACTTAATCAGTCACCGGTCAGCGTCAGAGCGGTCACAGTGACGCTGTTGTGACGTCACTGGTGACTTCTCCGCCAGCGGGACTTCGGCGGAGAGGACACCCAGCTGACGTCACACAGCGGTCGGATGCAAATGTAACAAATGCACCGGGATGACGCTAAACCTTCTTATAGGGCCTTTGCACTAGTCCCACTTATAACAAGAGTGAAGGTTTTCTTTTTTTCCAAAAATTCCCTTTTATATTGACGTCATCAGTTCCAAATATTAAAACGTATGTTTATTAAATTGAGCACTGGTTCGTTGAGAAACAAATGTCATTATCGGTTCAGCAGCATGTCCTCATATTTTGCACCACAAAACGACCATAAGGCGAAATCCAGAAAAGTGTGATTTGCACAGTTTGGGGGGGGGCAAATCCAAAAAATTATCGCATAATTCTGAAAACTCATCGGATTTCGCTTGCTAAAAGCATGATCTGGTGCAGACTGGTGTTTTTTTTTGCCTTGGTCCGAGTTGGTGCGGACAATTGTCATGGGCTGGTGCGCTTCATCGACTCCTGTGCCACACTTTGCAGTCTTTGCATGACATATCTGAGATTCAGATGTGTCCAGAGATTGGAATTTTACCTTACTACAACCAATGACTATACCTACTTACCAACCAATGTTGAAAGTTACTGCTTCATGAAGTATGTGGATTCATTGATTACCTAACTAGCTCATATATTGCACTTAACAAAAATTGCCCGTCAACATTGACATGGGGCCTACATGTAGGTTATAAGGTAGATACATTCCTATTATATATCTTCAAATAGTAACTATTTACATATACTTGTACTTTGAAGCATGATTTAATTGCTACATATCCCCCTAAAATATAAATATCAATAATTGCTAGCCATATACATACCTTTTCCTGTCTCAAATATCCAGAAAGACCCAGCGCAGCACAATAATAGTACGAAACCCAGCCACAAAATGTCAGAAATTTCGAACACTGCTTGATATTTTACGTTTCGTTTCGTTTCTGACAATGCGGCGCAAACGTATCCAGAATGGCGGGCGCCGCGTCCCGTTTCCTTTTCCCAGTGCTCACTGCCGGCAACAAAATGGCATTGCGTTTTGGGCTCCCGTTTTAGTCATGTTCTTGGCTACGTTTGTGACTTTACGTTTGCGCCGTTGGCCAGTGAGCACCTCGGCCTTTTTGTATCAATAACTGATTTAAACAAAACTGTCTCTAAGTAAAAGTTGCTAGTTTTATACGACAAACTCAGGAAATTGTCAAATTTGCGCCGATTTGGGGTGGTTTGGGGGGGCATGGCCCCTTTGCCCCCCCCCCCCGGATCCGCCCTTGCAATCGACGTACATTTGACACATTTTTTTAAGGTGGGACAGTCCCTTTAAAAGGTGTTTTCTTAAAAAGGAAAAGAATCCACAACGGCTGAGCATTTTTTTTCTCAAATTTGGCGTGTGGTTAGGGACCCCTCAGCCGCCGCTTTCCCACAACTCAGATGAGGGGCAAATTTGCACGTGCGCACGTTTTTTGTATTTCAGAAACTACTTGTCCGATCGAGTCGAAANTTTGAAAATAATACAGACAAAGGTCTTCAAAGGGCACAACTGTTGATGAGTGTTCCTTACTGTTAGCTTAAATATTCTCCGCAATAGAAGCATATGCAGTCAGCAGTGCTACCTAATGAATTTCATTCAAT
>VOPJ01011838.1:0-50432 GCA_014673585.1 Semibalanus balanoides | reverse complement strand
TGCAACCCAGATATGGACCACTGAGGTCTGGAATAAAGTCT
Organism: Semibalanus balanoides; assembly: GCA_014673585.1. Lineage (NCBI taxonomy): Eukaryota > Metazoa > Arthropoda > Thecostraca > Balanomorpha > Balanidae > Semibalanus > Semibalanus balanoides. The sequence goes on along the minus strand of VOPJ01011838.1, from coordinate 50,391 downwards.
TTCGTTCGTTCGTTCGTTCGTTCTCACTTATCTTTTGGTTTTTCAAAATCTTTGACATTTTTTTTTGTTTAGTGATTCCCCCATTTTTTCAGTTCTTAGGGTAAGAAACCCAAAATTTCGGAAATCCGAGTTGGCCTTTCCTAATTAAAATGACATTTTTGATCTTTGCGTTCTTTCTGTTAGCATTTGCTGCGGAGGAACTTCTCTATTTCTAGATTTTACCAAATATAGTTACCGTCTTTCCACCACGGGTAATAAATCGTCACTAAAACGTCATTTTCTCCGGGCAAATGACTGAAGATGTCAATTTCAGTGAATTTTGCCAGCATACGTATAATTGTTTGTCAACTCAGCTAGTGAAGCATTCCAGCAGATCGCGCCGCATGAGTAAACAAGTGATTTTCAGAAAAAAACATAAGGGAGGCCTGTCAGCCCCCCTGAGGCGAGGGTTTATTTTCAAGCTGGCTGACAAGTTAATCATCGGCCTGCCGAGTTCCGAAAAAGGTGACGCGAACGATATGGACGTGACATGAGGGCCGCTAAAACACCTAAAGTAACCTAAACACTCAACCAAATGCGTATTTTAACATGGAAATCCACAATACAAATGTTGCAAAGGCATGCACGCAGACAAAACGGATAAAAGTTTTTTCGTCATTTCATCCGACCCCCTGAATAATTATCGGTGACGCGGGACGCCCTTGCGAGTTGGTATGAGATAAACGTTATTATTGATTATCTACGTATGTATATGCTACGGAAATGGTGTTATGGTGTTTTGTGTGTTTTCAAGTGATTTTCCCCCCGATTTTTTACCCCCAAAAACGTTAAAAAAATACTGATTTTTCCCCGATTTTTTTTTTCCGAAAAAAAAAGTATTAAAAAAATCATTTTTTTTTTTTTAAATCTCTTATGCCAAATAAGGTGAAAAGCCGAAATCCGTGAATAAAAAAAATGGGGTACCTTTTTGCCGGAAAAAGTTGGCCCCTCCCCCAAACCGAGGGGCTGGATCCGCCCCTGCCTTTGAGGTCTGCGATGCGAAATCAACATTCAGTTGGATTACAAGTGATCAAAAACCGTCTTATTTAGTTTCGAGACAGCTACCAGCAATCGTATTACAAGACCATTATCGTCATGATCTAAGCCTCGGCTGCAAAACGCGACATCGATGCCACGAAGGGATCCGCCGGGATTCACCGAGGTTCACCGCCATATCCAGAATTCACAACGAGCCTGTGCGGTGGTCAGTGCACATTGTCTCTTGTTGAAGCTTGCATGCCCGACTCACACATAAAGGAGGCAATTTCTCCATACCAATGTATTGTCAAAATGGAACGTTGCAAGATGACTCATTGCACATTCAACAATACCCATGGAACGATCCCAGCCAACAATCAACTTCGGCACTGATCGGGCACAATGGGATTAAACCATTGTGTCCGATCAGTGCCCAAGTTAGTTGTTGGCTGGGATGGTTATCACCACGTACCGTTGTTACCAGCATCAAGTAACACGCGAGGCAAATACATCAATTGCATTTTACTTCACATCATCCCATGGCAGACCAACAGTTAAAATGTTATCCACATTTAGCCGTGCTCTGGTCAGCTCGAGGCTTTGGCCTGATCGCGGGATGGGTTTCGGTCGTCACCACCACCGTCTCCTGACGTGTCCACACATGCGTCTGCACCGTTCGGTTCGCCGCTCTGTACTGCCGACACACCGTCGGCTGCTGGTGTATCGTCACCAGCATCTACCGGACCAGCCGGGCTCGTAACATCCGGCAGTGCCGTTTCTCCGGCACTGGGGGTCGCCCCGCCGTCAGTCCCGCCGTCTGTCTTGACCTCTGCTGCGCCGCCGTCTGCCGCAGTCACCTCCAAAGACTTCGCCTTGGTATCGGCTTCCACCAGCAGTTTGGCGGCCAGCAGTGGGCTCTTGTCGCCCTCGCGGATGTCGAATGTGTGTAGATGCAGCGTCTCCAACCAGGTCAGCATACTGAAGTAGCAGTCAAGGAAACAAACGGAAACAAAAGACAGCAGCTCGCGACAATATTGGCATGACAACAAAGTTCAGGGCGTCATACCAACGATTAAACATAATGAAAAATAAACTTACAGATTTCGCTAAGCTGCATTTTGAGCAGTCGCTCAATTTTTCAGCTGACAAATAAATCCCAGTAGCTCCTCCAAACATGATATAAAGCTGCAGAACTTTGTACTCGTATCGGTGTTCTAGCGTCTGACACAGTCTCCTTTTGGTCTTTGTTCCTCATTATGGATACACTTATGAAAAGTAATATAATTTGTCAATGGCGTTGCTGCTCATTCTCAGTTATCCTAGTAGCAGAAGTACTACTATGATGCTTCATACATGACGAGTTTAAACAGAAACCATCAGAGGCGTCGTAGTTGACGGGCCGACTCGGGAGCAATGGTGGTATTGGGGCTTAATGACGATACGGCTGCCGTCCTTTATCGTCGGGTCTCTCACGCCGACCCAAGCAGGGGAACCGAAAGACCTCGCCAGTGGCCAGACTCGAACTCGGAACCTATGGATACAGAGTCCAACGCTCTACCGACTGAGCCACCCGGAATCGTTCGGCACAGGAGCAACGTCCAAATAAAACGGGATCGTCGTAGCATGCCTAAAAAACCGATCTGTCAAATATAAGTTGGGTCATAGTTAGTAAAATATAAATTGGGTCATAGTTAAGGTATGTTTCGCTGCCATGATTCATGTTTCATGTTTCGCTGCCAACAATCACCATTTCACAATATAAAAGAATGACAGGCGTCTTAGTTTGTGGTCGAGACATGATTCTCGGTCGGGGTAGCCCCAGCTCGATTCCAAGAGAGAAAACAACCCCGGCTAAAGCGTTACTGCAGCCAAAGCTGCTGGAAGTCACGAACGGGTTTTATGACAGACATTATTACTCGGAAATCGCTTCACAATAATTACATAAGACATTGATATATCTGGAAATACCAGAGTTAATCACTTTCTGGTGCGAACTGCGATAAGAACACATCAGGGGTGAACAAGGAGATTGTGACTGGAAAAAATGACGAGAACACGTACAGTACCACATAACTATTGCGATACTTGAAATGAGCTTTCTGGAGATGAAAAAACGCACAAAGCTAAGTACCAAACATAAGTTATGAGTAACAAACCAGCATGCACGCAGTGTGAGCTTACTTGCCTTTGTAAATTGTCCTGAGTAAAATTACCCACATTTACTGGTTCAGAGCATAACACCTAACTTAAACATTCTAGAGAGATCAACTGACAGCAGCGCATCACAACATACAAGGACAAATAGAGCTCCACGGCGAAGCGAACAGAAGGATACGACTTGTCTTGCAGCTCTGTCTGCACCATATCGGTGTGGATGAACTTCTCCGTGAAGGCGGCCACCTTGTCCTCCACGCCACTCCACTCGATGTTGTCATGCGTGTTGTGGCCGCCACTGCCGAACCGCTGGTTGTATTGGTCGTAATGCACCTGTGGAAGTCGAACAGAAACAAACGATAGGCAATAGCCCCGGAGTTCTTCACTGAGAATCAGCATACTTATTTGAAATAGGAACTGCTTGATATCAAAACTTAAGAACTTTGTGTTTATGAGGCCAGTCAGAACAATCCGGTCGAATTTCTTATTGCCATCAGTGAGCGATTTAGAAATCCTGCCAAGGGGGGGGGGGGAAAGCCCTCAAGGGGCGCCAAAAAACCAACTCAATAGGCGCCCGCAGCGAAAAAAATGCTGAGGCGGCTGATTGGGGGGATGGGGGGGCGAAGCTCTCGATAGAACAATTTTCCGAGGGCGCACAGCCTATGATTTACCAATTGGTAACTTGTGCCCACCCAAAATATAATCCCTTTAAAGCGCCTCCGAGTCCATTTACCTACTGATGAGGAGCCGGAGCCCTGAGGCCCCTCAAAACCATCAATATCGCCGAAAGCGCCTACGATAACCAAATCTCCGAAGCGCCCTCTCAAATAGACTCGAGAGCACCCTCTGTGAGACCGACGCCCTCGGCTCCACACTTCAGCGAACAACGCCCCTTTGGAGGGAGGTATTTAGGGAGGGATCGAAGTGTGCGAGCCACTAGGGGCCCGACTATCGTTTCTGAGGGTGAATTCTTGCGTGAACTATGTGAGAAGGCGCCTCCAAGAGGTGAAACGCATCTTAGGGCTTTAGAGGTATGTGGGAAAGGCCGTACGTCTAGAGGATGGTAGATCTGGAGATCCCCTCAGGGACTCGACATAAGGCACCTTGTAGTCGACGAAGCCCTGAGATCCACCGAGGACCTTATAAATGCACAAATGGCTACCTGATGGTGCAGCCAAGGGCCCCTAGTAACACATCCGAGAAGCACTTTTGGAAGATCAGATTTGAGCTTCCGGCGAGATCGATTGATTGCTACACCTCTATCATAAGTTTTAGCAACAATGTTGGAACAGAACTTGGCACTATCCCAGCTGTTTAAAGTTCTCACTCCACTTGAAATGGAACCATTCTCCCGCTTAATCTCACCGCTACTAAAACAAGTGTTTGTATTCGAATCAGTTGAAGCGTGTAACTCCTGGCGAGCCCAGCACGTAACATCAAAGAAACACGACTTTTTGTGTTTACAGCATTGCTATGTATTCAGAGCGAGCAAATATGCCAACTGAAATGTAGAGCGAAAAAGTATGCGTACAAGTGATCTAGTGGATGAGAGATAACCTACGTAATTAAGACAAAAAAGCCTAGCCCGTCCGCCCTTCATACGCCTTACTCAAGTAATATATTATCGGAAAGAACAATCCCACCGTACCGTGTATACGAGGATAACGCCTTAAGGTGAAAAGAAGATATGCGAAGGAGGAGGGCGCCATCGTAGACGTATCGGAGGGCTCTTTGGAGCTGCAGAGTGTAGACATTTTGGGAGGAGGAGTTTATCAAATGTCAATAGAGGAGCACGTTTTGGGGTATGTAATGTAAGGAGGGAAGCCTTCATGTTGCGTATCCGGGATGGCACCTTGGGATGTGTATGGGAGGGCGCTTCGAAGGTAATGTTAAGAGGGCGCCTTTACAGTAAGTTTAATCAATAAGGCGCCTGTGAAAGGCAGCAGTGTTGGAAAGCGTAAGAAGGTTATAAGAAGTCACCTTTGGGCTATCGTATGGGAGGCGCTATTTTTTGGAGGGCGCTCGTGGCGATGGATCCAATGTTGGGAGCGGCCAGGTGTAACCCGGAGGCCGCGCCTCACTATCTTCATGAACGCGCTTGACATATAATATACATGTTATTCATGGGAGACATTCACCAAGGTCTGTCGGGGCTGCTCTCACAATTCAGAGGGACGCCTTCTGGCGTCCCTCTTATTCTAATGAGCCGGACGATTGTCAAAGGAGACACATAATATTCAGAACCTGACAGGACGCCTTCGTGGCGTTCCTTTCAGTATGCAATGATGGAGCGCCCTACATCGGTCCATGAGGGGGGGGGGGCATGGTGCGGTGACCCCCCCGTAAATACGCCCCTGATTGCCATTGCACATAACAACCTCTAACCAATGTAACTAAGCAAGTAATCAAAATCGAACTGGAAAGGTCGCCAGAAGTCACAGACATTCTCCGGAAAGGTATGAATAACTTTTTCAAAGGGGAGCGATTTGGGATGGAATGGAGGAGAGTGGAGCAGCTCTATCCTTGCGAGTCGGACTGTCGAAAGTTCAGAACAACATCCGACAATGCCAACTAGCATTGGTTAAACAAAATGTCCAGGTGCATACAGGATAATGTATAAAAGCGACCATGGTTACTGATTAATTTGATCATGATCCATCATTAATACGTCTTATGTGTCAACCAAAAACAATACAGTTGTTTGGGTGCTATGTTCTTAATTTTGCCTCATCAACCGTTTGTTCATATTACTTCACTAGCGTTCAGTTTCATTGGTATAAACTTGATAAATACATGGCACATTGCTTTTGAGCAAGTCAATAATAGCCAACAGGTAAGATGATGCGAACATAATTTTCACATAATGCTTTACCATCTTCATCCTATCTCTAGGTCAAGACCGACGACGTGTCAAGCCGGGATCAAGGCACAACATGGGGCCCAATGAGAAGGCGTCGCGAGATTAATACAAAAGACACTGAGAAAAACCGAGTTGAGGTCCTTTCTGCCAGAGTGAACCAATGACGATAAAAGGCTAGCCAGGATTCGCCTCAAGAGGTGGTGTGCGAGGTGTGGCCACACATGGGACCTCTGATAAAGTGCACCCTTCGAGATAAAAAGTAACTCACCATGGTGGTTGAACCAAATAAGTTCTTAAATATGTAGGTCAGCCCGTTAAAAACAACCAGCATCGATAAACATTCTTTGAGACATAATAAATGATCTAATTTCGGCTGGTTTGGGGGCGTAAAACACAATACCAATATTTTGCGGAAAATCCGAGATAACCATAGAGTATAGAATTCAGTTTCATTTCTTTTAGCGTTGTTAATTTGTAGTTTGCTCCAAAACTCGCATTTCTACGATTTTTCAAACATCTATTATTTTCATCGAAAGTAGCATGACATAACGTCACAAAAACGTCCTTTTCTCCCAAAGTTCTCCACCATTTTATTGAAATTACGCGTGAATAATAATACCGATCGAATTGAGACATGAAGCATAAGGTTCTGAAGTTTACGGTCGAACACACTGTTAATCGATTTAAATTATTAAGAACATCGCGAAAGGTGGAGATGGAATGATGATGGATGAGATTAGGATGCTTAGAGAGGGGAATTATAGCTCTTGCGATGAGGAGGTATACGAAATGAATGGAGAGAGAATGCCAGATTAGAGCGCTGGCATTCAGATCACAAAATTCTGCGAGAAAAAGTCAGAATTCCATTAGATTGTGGCACGCTCACAACAATAAAGGAATTATTGACGTACCAAATTAAGTGTGATGACCTCACAAGGAGGCTGACAGACTGCTGTCCGGGCACCGACAGCGATGGGTGCACGGACGTGAAACGCGACTGGCTGGGTCGCCGGCCTCGCCCCGTCAGCCGGATAGAGACTGCGGGGAGCACGCCATACGTGAACAGTGGAGAGTAACACTTATGACGTATCCGGCGAAATTCGTCACTACACACTCTTAAGCATTACGGAAGAGTCACATTCGCGTCAAAGCTCTCCAATCCATTAATTGCCCCGAAAAATTCGGTTGTGGTATATTGCGCGATCACAAAAATCACATCAGCCCAGAGCGAAAATTAGATAAATCGTTACTTGTGAGTAAAAGATAGTGGACGCGACAAATTCAGAGATTTATGAGGTATATTTCCACACACCCGTACAATCAGCATTGAGCAATTTTCTCAGAACAATACAATCGGGATCACTTTCATTAATGGATCACTAATATTCGGGATCATACCACACAATCTTAGACACAGAGGCGGAGAGATTCTCCACTCACAATTAAAAAAACAGAGCAATAGGAACAAACAGAATACAGACGCAGAGACGCGCAACGAAGCCGGAATTGTTTACATCAGTGCGCAAATGTCTTTAGGTTCAATCAGAAATCAATACGAGATCAATATCAGAACTTCAGAGGTCACAAAATCGCCAAATTATTGAAAGAGGGAGAGAGCGAGAGAGTATAAAATGTAAATATATAAATTTATTTCATGTAAGTTCACGTTCGCTAACAATGGTTTATTGGCGCCCCATGAATAACAGCGAACAATTCCGGAAACAACATCCGGAAGGGGAGGGGGATTCTGCAGCATTAGCCAGGGGATTTCGTCCAGGGGTGGGGAGCGGGCCCTCGAAAGGTCTCTCTCCTATCCGAGGGTGAAGGGCTCGCCTTCCAGCGTATTCAGCAAAAGGGAGACCAACGTACTCGATAATATTGGATGCAAATTTATAATAGACACGTGTTATAAGTCAACAAGCGTGGGAGGACAATGAACTCGCAATCAGTAATGGTACAGGTATGACATATAAGGAGCCCTCACCTTTTCAGGGAGCATGGAGAGTTACACAGCCATATATTTCTCGTAATTTGACACATGGGACCAGCAGCGACTCAGGTGGCTTTATTTATGCGTCCACCAAGACTTCGAAGAATATAAACCAGGACTTATCATGGGATCTGGGTAGCGCACCTCATGTTCTTTGGCGCCACACTACTGAATTATCCCCCCCCACAACATGTCTGGGTTGGGTATGCATTTTAATTGACCCTCTTTCATTGGAGTGTACTCTTGGCGCAATCCATTGGGTTATAAGGTAAACTGCTTGAATTATTTTTGTGATTTATTTGCATCGCTAGAGAGTTTATGTTTTAAGCAATTGACAACCAATTGTTTTAAAAACCAAAAGTATTTTTGTCAAAATGATGAATATAGGCACACTAACACAATAAACAATCTTGGGCAAAAATAATCTGACCTAATCGTACATTAAATCAGGTCGTAAGTAATAGGCAGTAATCGTTATATAGGCGCCTGAAACTTGCTGTATCACTAAGCGTATCTGATCCAATATGAGATAATGTTGACCAATTACAAAAGCTCGACTTAAGTTTTTCAAATCAAGCTAGCAACAGCACAGGCCCTTAATTACTGTGTTATGTGATTCGTTTAAGGACACGCCCACCTTAAAATAATATTTGGGTTTGAGATATGCCTTTTGCGTGGCGTGGATCATGCATAATAATATGGTAATGGTATTCATTTCCACGTTAAAAACAACCACGTGAGGTCGCATTTCACAGATGAATACGATGTCGTTAGATTGTTTTGACATCATTCTGATGAGAGGCAGTTGTCTCAGTCACGTGTATTCGCTGAAATGGGTAGGACGTGCAGCTCATGTATTTGTCGTCGCAAAGCTCACTTTAATAAAAATATTGGAGATTACAGTCGAACTCTTTTACATTGGAATACATTAGCATAGCACTATCAGGCGCCATACATAATGGGTAGGCGTGATAAGAGTGATTCTTATTTCGCCAAATAATGATCCTCTGCTTAGATGACAGTCAATATAAGCCCAAATACGTTCACACGGACTTAATTCTATGATGACAATGTGAGAGAGCAATGTTTGCTGAGCAAATTCAAATTTGTCATTAATTACGATGAGCAGCATTAACTATCAATATAAGCACTTACATATTGCAGCGACGATTTGAGAACGTTTGGGAAGGTGCCCCAGACGGCTATAGTTGTCCCTTTAAATATAGAAAAGTGCAACATGGGCTAGGGGTAAATGGTGGGGCGAGTTTTTGTGAAAATGAATCTATCCGACTTATCCTGAATGCGGCACCATTGGGCATTGGAATACCAATATTGATAATGATGGGTCCTGGTCTGGCGCCTGGGCTTGATGTTCATGGGTTTCGGCTGGGTTGGGCTTGGGGTTTGGGCACCCATGATAGTCTCTGGAATAAACTATACCAACTTGGAATATTTTGTTAAACTCAAGATCTGCATTTTGTTATCAATTGCTGCGCAATTTGTTTGAGTCTTATGCCTTGGATATGCATTATTATCAATGCGTCATATTGTGTATGGTGCAGACCTCTTAACATGTTATTGTGCGTTTAAAAGTGCGTTAAAAGGGTATTATAGGAAACTACTTTGCCAAATCATATAGAAAATAGCAGCATAACACATAAATGCACCGATAAACGGCAGGATTTTTAACCCACATATCATTAAATTTGAAGTTAAACTGCGCCGCGGAGCGGAGAAAAACAATTGAGTTTGATTCACTGAACAAACTGCATTCTGACCAGTTGAAATATGACCCAGGGTCCGCTTCAGATCGTGCTATGCCCTAGGGGCCGACTTGTCTATGCTTCCGACCTTTTCGATCACTCTTCCACCAACTTTCTAGTGCGAGCTCACCGAGAGAATATACCAAGCCAAAAAAAAAACAAGTTATCAAATGTGCGAAGGTGGTTTAATTGATACCTGCCGGCAGGGAGCTGTAAAAAATAGTGGCAAAGACCGGAGACGTAATCTATCACATAAACAATAGTGCTATCAGCACGCTTTCGGTCATTGTACACCGAGCCCCTTCGTCCAGCGCGATTAGAATGGCATTCGGCGGTGCTAACAAGTCAATTGAGTACTGGATTTGCATTTAAAGACGACGCATACGACTATAGTCCTCTTGAACAGGGAAAGGATTCTACCGTCATACATGATGGACGTTTTATATCATCTTTATCATGGACCCCACTCTATGCTGCCTTTGAGTATTTTAAAAGCCATCAGGTATGATGACCCGGTCCCTACTGTCAAATGGCCCTGATTTGCATCATCGTATTTCTACATGTAGTTACAGGCCTGTATCTAAAGCCACTGAAACATATGCAGGGAGTTTGCTAAGTTACTTATTCGTGTTACAACTTTTTTCCTGTTCGCGGGAGTTCTTTTTGTCACGTAAGGCATTTTGCGGGCGCCTGATACCATCCAAAAACACTGGGGCCGGCCCCCCAGAGGGAAACACCTAGCCTCCAGGGCGGGGCATGACCCCTTTAGCCCACCCTTGGTTAAGCCACTGATGACGACACACCGAATATTTGCCGCTCATAAACATCAGCTATCATTCATGTTCGTAATCTTTCCATGATAAAGAGGATATGATATAGCTGGTATGCTATGCATATTGAACGAAGGTTCACTAAATTAAATACGTTCTCCAACGTACCTACACTAAATACATGCTTCATGGGTTTGCTTACCTCCAAATTTCAGTGCACCTGGATAAACTATGTGCACTGGTCAAAGGCAAACTCCTTATGTGCTTTTGTTGTTCAAGCCATGCTGATTATATTTATAGCCAACAATTCTGCAAAACATTTATCTTCTGCGCCTTTATCTTGCAAACAATAATGTAGCATTCACACCATGGCTGGCTTACCAGAACAGTCCATGAGCTGCAAATGCAATGTCACAAATGAATATGGCATGCTGGCTGCTGCAACACCACATACAAACAATACCAAACGTGGTGACTTCCGTGCAAAGTCGACATAATCATGTCGCAAAGTTGTCCGAGATCCGGGAATGTGATCTGCGGTGAAACCCACCGCCAAACAAAGAAAACATTCCATGACGTCAACGGCGGGGCCGTCGTTTCGCTGGGTGTCGACAACCGGTTCTCTTCAGCCATCCATGTCCACTATAACAGGGCTGTGGCGTACAGGTGGACGGCACTCTGCACTCGTCAGCCGACGACCGAGCGGGCAGGCAGCCAACTGGTCTCTCGTCATGGTGTGCCTCCGTGTCGCTGTAGTTGCCGCGCTGTTGGCGGCCGCCAGCGCACAGTTCTTTGAACAGTTCACATTCCCTGACCTGTCTGCACTGCATTCACTGCAGCCGTTCACCTTTCCGACCTCGCAGCCGTTCACGTTTCCGACCTCGCCGCCACAGAGCGGTCGGCAGCAGCTGGTGCAGGAGTGCGGTAAGTCGCCACCAACCTTTATCACGTCCGTGGTGAACGGCCAGCCGGCCAAGGACGGCGACTGGCCGTGGATGGTGCTGCTGGGCGAGCAGCTGCAGGGCCGCCGCCACTGGACCTGCGGCGGCACGCTGCTCTCGGCGCGCATCGTGCTGACGGCGGCGCACTGCGTGTCCGGCCGGCAGCCCTCGGCGCTGACGGCCCGGCTCGGCGAGCACGACACGTCCAGCGACAACGACGGCCAGCATGTGGACGCGGCCGTCTCGCGGATTATCGTCCACCCGGGCTACCATCACCCCCAGAGGCAAAACGACATCGCGCTGCTGTGGCTCAGCCAGCCGGTCACGTTCGGCCAGGAGGTGCAGCCGGCCTGCCTGCCGCCGGCCGGCTCAGACCACACGGGCAGCTCCGCCCAGCTGGCCGGCTGGGGCTTGACCGAGTTCAACGGCGAAGTGGCGGCTGTGTTGCAAGAGGCCAAACTCCAGGTGACTGACGTGGGTCAGTGTGAGAGGGCGTATCGGAGGCGCAGGAAAAATTTCATGAACAGCTTCCCTGGCGGCTTCCAGGGTACCAAGCTGTGTGCCCAAGGAGAAGAAGGCACGTTCCGGGACTCGTGTGAAGGCGACTCGGGCGGTCCGCTGACGGTCAAGGACAGCGACGGTCGCAGTCAGGTGATCGGCATTGTCTCTATCGGAATGGGATGCGGTCTTCCGGACTTCCCGGGTATCTACACGAAGGTCTCCCGGTATATACCGTGGATCATGCAGAATAGCCGCTAGATATTATCAGCCTTGAAAATGTGTCTAGAAAAGTTTGGTTTGTTCCTATCAAAAAGTGAATATTGACTAGTGAATATCAGTAGACTAGTAGTTTTCAACTAGCCTCTTGCCATCTTGATTATGTTGTTGCCATCCAATAAAATAAAACGAAATCCTTAAAGGGAATGTTTCACCTTTCTGAAAGTTGTCAAATGTACGCCGCTTGTGGTGCAAAATATGAAGTAATTAATGTCGAACACGATTATGCAATTTATTTCTCGCATACAGTGCTTAATTTCATAAAAAAGTTAAGTTTAATTATCTGAATTAATGACGTCATATGAAACAATTTGGTGTAATAGAGAAAACCTTCATGCTGCCAAATCATATGGCACACTGTAGTATGTCGTTGAGGATGCAGTTCTTCAGGTCAGTGATAAGCTGGTTCACTCCCCGCACAAACTCGTCCCGGTCCAGTCTTTATATACCAGGGATTTCAGGAAAGTAGGCATGGTTATGCCTGTGACTTCCCACGTGGGCTAATGCTGCCATATAACGGACGCACTCACTGAACACCGAAATCCTTTCACTGACAGCTCCACATACCACATATCGAATGCTTGGCATCATTTACAAATTTTATAGACTTTGTGGAACCACTTATGGGCACACAACCATCACTGGTTCACCCCTCGATCGAGAAACGAAACACGTGCGCAGCCAACACAAAGCGCAACACTATCAGTGGATGATTAAAGCAGCAGTTTGGCCGCCAGGAGCGCTAGTGAGCCAGGATGTTTTTACGTCGCAAGCAAATGGTATCAGTTTATTTACTTTTAGTTTATTTACGTTTTTTTTTTTTTTTTTGTAATTTAAGCCTTGACACGAGTGACCTCCCCACTATCCAACGCGACAAACCGCACCTTACTTTAACACCAAAAGTATACAAAAATATTAAGTTCGCGCCACTCACTCAAGGAAGAGAAACAAAACAAAATATTAAAGATAGTTTCCTTGCAGCGGTTTAGGGTTATGTTTAGTCAAGCATGTTTAGTTGCAAATATTGTAAATTGATTCTGAAAAGGCCTATTTAGCCAAAAAGGTGCCAAAAAGTGGGTGTTTGTTATTGCCATGTTTCCCGGTGCCTGGGTTAGTCAACCAACCACAGTCAGAAGACCGGTTGTCGGAGGTACAGCCCAGGCCACCACAAAAGCGTTGGGGGGAGGTATTAGTTAAGGATTAGTTACATAAGGGCAGAGCTATTACTACGTATTTACGATTTTTGTTTGGTTTTTAATTGAAAGTTGTTGAGTTGTATGCTACAATTTAATCCGCAAATATTTTTTGCCTTTTAAATATGTTTTTAATTTGCTAGTTAGACCTTGACACCTCATCAATGTTCGGAAAAATGCAGGCGCACATAATTGAATTCCAGAGTTTCGGTCTTAAACGTTTAATAAAAGACGATAATTTCGTCGAGAATGGCTCTTTTTAGTGCCTTTCACTCCTGAATCTGAAGCTAGTATAATTGTTCAATGATCTGGGAGTCAATTCAATCAAAAACTTATGCATAACTAGAATCATTTTGAATTGTGGCAATTTCATTTATTTGGCAAAATTTAAATTCTTTAGGAAAGATTGCCCAGAGCTGGTAGGTGGATACACCCTCATAATGAGTCGAACCGCTCTCTTCTGAGTACTAACAAGGCGATTCAAATTGTGATGCGTAATTTATGCCAACCTCAGAGAAGACACAATTAGGTAAGTAAGGCAAGATCATGGAATTGTATAACATATATGTTTTTTTTTTTTACTAATTAAATATCTTAATCCGGCTTATTACACCATATATTCGGCTGATAGTGCGAGCAATATTTTTTTATATGTGATGAGAATTAGGGATTTGTCTATTGTAATACCTAAGTAGAGAATGTCCTCTTTTTCCATGGATGTCCGTACCATTAATATGACACGAAATAAGGGCGTTTAGTATTATTATTAGAATAATATTGAGAGGTATGTTTTGGACATGTAATGAAAGGCAGGTGGCCGAGAGCCACCGCGATAGTAGTGGCAAAAATTTCATTCTACACCTTTTTGTATCTTGGGAGTTTTTTTTTCTTTCAATATTATTAGCAGTATCATCTGCATACAAAAGACATGTCATTTTAGAGCTGAATTTTTGGCAATCATTTATATAAAGAGAAAATTAATACTCGGTCCTAAAGATGATCCTTGGGGGACTCCTATTCCGTTACATGACGTGTGGGAGAACCATATCATCCAAAATTTGGAACACATTTGTGTTTCGACCCACTTAAGTATGAATGCGATGATGTCAATATGATTTATTCTTTTATACCATATTTGTGTAATTTTTTAAGCCAAGTTATATCAATATCTACAGTATCGAAGGCCTTACGTAAATCTAAAAAGATTCCAAGGGATTGGTTCAGAATTTTCAAAGGGATTTGTAATGACTATTCTTGAAGTAGGATAAGTGGCATGTATTGTGCTCGTCCTTTTGGCGAATCCAAATGATAATCATTCAGGATAAAATTTCATTGAGAATGAGGGGTCAGTCTATTGGAATATAATTTTTCTTAATATTTGGCAAATATATGGCACAGTGCTAATGGGCCTATTAATTATTGCGTTCTTTTGGGTCGCCATTTTTATAAATTTGGTTTAATTACAGCTATTCAGTGCTTTTTGGGAAGACTCCTTCTGACAGACATCTGTTGAAGAAATGGTAAGAGAATCTTCCTTAATGCATCATATGAATATTTAAAATAATTAGAATTCAATCCGAATCGTGTCCAGCTCCTACATCATTCAAATTATCAATAATATTTTTAATTTCTATCTTCTGTGTAGGACCTATATTCTTTCATTTGTCAACAGATTCTATCAGTCTTAATGGGATTCAAAGTTTGTGGGAATTATGTCATCTTTAATTGGTACCGATTTCCTGGAGAAATATTCATTAAGTATTTCAGCTTTGTTTTTTTCCATCTACAACAAATCTCATCTTCTCCATTTCTTATTTGTGGGGCGAATGTTTTTTTAGTCGGTATTCCCTTCCCATGCAATTCAGAAATAATGCTTTCCATGTTTTCTTTGAGTCATTTCGGTTTTCTCTAAACCTATTTTCATAATAAAGTTTTTGGCATTTCTCAGTACATTTTTTTTAGATAACTCGATATTTCCTTAAAAATGGATAGTTTTCTCCGCAGACGGATGTTTAAGTTTTTATAAAAAGATTCATTTTTTCTATTAATCGATGCTAATACAGCCGGGGTAATCATGGTTTTCTGGGGTTATGTTTTTTATATTTCTTTGTTTTGTTAAAAGAAAAGTAAGTTATGCCCTCTTTGATATGCACTCAATGAATGCGAGTAGCAATGAGTTCGAATATGTATTTATTCATCAATAAACAAATAATTAAATAACAATTTGCAGCGAAGTCATAACACCCTGGCTCACTAGCGGTACCTGGCGGTAAGCTAATGCGAAAACGTTAGCTTTAAGTGCGAGCCGAAACAAGTATTGCTCCAAGGATCGCCTTAAAAAAGTCGACATCATCAACATTTGGTAAAAAGAGACGACAGCATCGGCTTGGAACCCATATTCAAATACACTAAGGATTCTTTCGTTGCAAATGTCAGAATCAAACTCGAATTTCTTTTTTATTAGACCTCTGTGGTTGTTTTGACTTCTACAATACTTAATTTCAATTCAAATCCAACAACATAGCTATCTCAACTCAAATATAATGTTAATGTGAAACATTGCCTTTAAAACGCTATTCTGCCGATTAAACATAAAATAACAAACTAAATAGTCATGGTAAAACGATTGTATACACTGCATACGAGCACGACATCTGGAGTCATGTTGCAGCTCTACATACTTTTCATTTCCACTCGCCAACTGTCATTGGGCTATCTCCTACGCAAGAAGTCGCCTTGGCTGACTTGATATGATGACAATAGAGTACGTTACAGCATGTTTGTACCAATACAAATGTGAAAATACGTCAAAGCTACGACTGATCTATTTAATAAATGCCTTAGAAGGAATGTTTCACCTTTGTATTGGTTTTGAACTGAAACAGCCATTACTTTTGGCCGTTATTGAAATGTATAAATTAACTAAACCAGTTTCCACGGAACTTAGCCGTTTTTAAGCAATTTCATTTATAATTTTCGAAATGGGTTCTAGGCTAGTGTCACCGCTGATTGGCTGACAACGACTTCAAGATTGTTGGTCCTGGGAGAAAAACGACCTGTATTGCTCGAACCTTGACTGGATTACCCGCTACGAGTGCGATAACAAAAAACTTGTTTGCATTCAAGTCGCCAGAATTGCCTGAAAAGATTGAGCCATATCTTTTCACAGCGTAAATGTTTTCTCTTTAGCTGTCTATAGCTCAATAATGACGTCATTGTCCTTTTTTAAGAAATGTTTAAAGTTAAGTGACTTTTCAAGAAACAAATATCACCATCGTTTTATAGCAGCACTTACTTCATATTTGCACTACAACCAGCGTATATTTGACAACTTTCATAAAGGTGAAACATTCCCTTTCAGACAATAAGTGCGCAAGCAATACTGAATTGACGGAAATGTAGATAACTGCAGCACAATCGCAAACCGTCTAGCATTAAATGTGAATAAAGGAACCGATGCAATGTTGACGAAGCTTGATGAAGATCGTTGGGGCTTACAGACGCCGTTCGGACCGTCCTCAGTCGTAAGCTTTCAGTCTTGCGCTCTGAAGCCCCAGTCCTCCGCAAGTTCGACGTGATTTCGTTAACCGAACTTGCTCCAATCCTGACGTGGCACACCCGAGCTTGATGGGTTGCACGGCCTACGCGTGTTTCGTGGACAGGTCGGCTGTCGGGGCGGCGTGTGTCGCGTGAATCGGACATGATCCCCGCAGGCCGTAGATCTTGAGACTGACTGTGAGTGCTTAGTCGTCCAAGTCGGTGTCTTGGCGGGCTCCAACGGCATCATTGCAACCGATGCTACCGTCCCCCGACAACCCCGCCGCTCTCATCGATTTACAAGTGGCCCACCCGTTATCGCATCTGGCTTACGGCTATCTTCGCCAGCCATTTTAACCTCGTACCTGAGTCGCTCGTTGGGAGACGGCCCACTGAACATTCGTTCACCCGAACTGCGAACAAGGCTTCCTCTGGACTTCATCGACAACTTGATCTGTGCGGTCTCAGACAGCTGGTATCCGACCAACTGGAGAGCAGGAAACATTTCTCGACCTGTAAGCTAATGTTCGTGACACGCCGCTCGTGTGATCCGTGTTTAACTCCGATCACTGTGATTACATAACTTAACTCCGTATACCCGCCGCTCTTGCCTACTCGTTCGCGAGCGTTTATATAAAGTGCAGACTGAAGCATGCGAACTCTCTTAGACCTGTGCCATGGGACTGCATGATATGAGCATCACTTGATGATGCATTAGATTCTTTTACTCATGTAGAATCAGCTGTTCAATCACGTGCTACAGTGTCTTTGTCGCGAAAACATCCCCGTCGTTTGAATGGTCAAGTGAAGCTGCATTGAAGGAAAAAGAAAATAGTTTGTTGCAAAAAAAACGCATCCGACCGCTAGAAGCATTTTGGGAAATTTCACTACCAAACGTACATTTTTCAAAATTTGGTGCCAAAAAAACCGTCCTATCTTGTAGTCTCATTGGCGCTTCAAGCATTCGCCAAAACGTTTTGGTCCATTTTTTAAAGCCGTAATGAAGGGATTCCGTCCGTCTCGCTTGAGACTCCACTGCGACCCACAAGCAGGATAAGGCGAATCTCCTGAAGCGCCTGTTTGGATCAAAATTTCTGCTCCGTCTGACCCTAGCAGTCCTTTCCTTTTGCGAAATTTTGGAATGACTCCTTCAATCACCTTGTCGCGGCAGAGACAAGGGTGCGTCACTCTTATCCTCACTACAGATCAAAGCATGGGGCCCACAACCTGATGGAGTCATACTCCGGGAAATGTGTCAGATTGCTTCGCGACTCCACTCAGCCTGATGTATAACAAGATGTTGCCGATGCGTGTCCACGGAGGTGGGGGGAGAGAGGCCGACCGTGATTCCGGCTCACAAAAAGTCCGCGTAACCAGGCTGGAACTATAGTCGACTAGCTTACGTTCCAATAGTATCAAAGGTTTGAACAAATGTGTGCATTGTTCGTTCACATTCATCCCGCCATATCGATCACCAGCACGGTTTCGTTCAAAGAGCGTCGTGCGCAAACCAAACCTAGCTAGTTCTGTTTTGCGCCACATCCCAATACAATGCAAGTCACAGCTAGATTATTTATACTGATTTTCTCCCGCATTCCAAAGTTGTCGATCAAATTTTAGTTCACAAACTCAGACGTCATCTTGTTGTATCAGACAAATTCTTCTCTCCTTCGTACCTTACCAACAGACGCCAACGGTTTGTAGTTGACGTATCACGTCTGAGAGTGCCGCAGTGATGGGACGGACCGAAGGGTCCATCCTTGTCCAAGTTTATTGTAAGCCTTTATTAATAATTCCCAAAACTCTTAAACTCACAACTGTCTTTTTTAACGCTGAAGTGCAGTTTTTAGAACTGTAGCGATGTGTGATTGTAACTTACTTCAACAGGATTTAATCGGCTTCTTACTGGTTCTAGCGTTTGAAATCACACTAAACCCAGCCAAGTGCTTTCATTTGCAATAGCCCTTAAAAACGAAACCACTCCGGTGCCCTTCAGCATGGGCGGAACCCAGCCTCTCTCTACCAAGCATGCAGGATTAGCGTAACTGTATGGACTGTAAGCTCAACTTTCGAGCATATTCGACTGCATAGTGAACGTGGTACCGTGGGTTTCAGGACTGTTGATCAGAAGTTTACAGGCTGTGCGACGTTAATTACTGTTAAAACCCTGTCCATTCTGCATTACATGCAAAGTTCGTTCTATTTAGAGTAACGCTGGTTGTGGCTGCGAGCAAGTTCCGCAGTTAGCGAGACTAGTAATATTCAACACAGTTTTTAGCTTTTTGGGGGCAGCACTCGTGCGTGATCGATTACATCTGACTATGACGGTTGTGCGGCATCTTATAGGGTCAAACAAAACTTGCTAAACGCGTGGCCTGACCCTCTTTTCTGCATGGCATTGTAACCGGGTAATTGAAAGTCCGCTCTTCTAACAATATGTCATGCGCATTCCTGCGCCGTCGGACGCGAAACACGATTTTTATTTGTCCTCCGTGCAAATCACTGCTTCCCAAGTCAAGCTCTCTTTCACCGTTACCTCGCACTTTAACGCTTTACGTTACATCCATCTTTTGATCTTTTTTTACGATGCAAGCAAACCATGCTTCGTTTGCACTATTCCGCATGCATATGTTACTGTCTTTTATCGAAACTTCTTTTTTATCGAACTTCTTTTATCGAAACGAATTCTTGTTTACATTTTAGCATATGTTGTGATGACCTGTAGCTTGTGTGTGTTGTGGAGTGATGAGGACCAACGCCGTAATGTTATTTTTACCGTGTGTGCTTATTTGAATAAATGAAATGAAAAAATGAAATGAAATGAACGTTACACATTCGTCTTTAAATTCTGCCAGTGACTGGAATTGCGTGATCGGACGGTGGGGTCAGGGCCTCCGCAACAAGCTTAGCTTAGCGTAGGTCCGGATCTTGCAAATATATCCCATCAAAACATTGGGACTAAATTTATGTAAAAAATTGATCGAGTCTCAATTAAACATGAATTCACTTTATATATCTCGATTTCATTTTTTTAGAAATTAAAAACAAGTGTATATACTTTTTCGGAGTTTATGATAACCTTTTCCTTCCACTTTTGAAAGCGCTGCAAACGTCCTGGCGACTGGCGCCTTTCTTTCAATCTGTTGAACGTTGAATACCTCTCGTTGCACCTCTAACAAAATCGCATACACTAAATATGTCGTCGCCAAGTAAAACCACCAAATGCTTCACGGCTTTCTAAAATAATTATAGATTGGTTATGGAAAAACGGTTCAGATAAACGTGTCATGTGTCCATTATAATGCATTGAATACCTGTATGATGAAAATTAATGGGAAAACATCAAATTTTCAAGGCTGGCTGGCTGGCTGGCAAGGGAAGGTAGCTAAATGTGGCTAACGAAGGCGGAGAGCAGCACTGTAAACAGCACATCGCCGGGTTACAGAGCCGTCTGCTTCTTATTTCTCTATGTCTCGTGTCACTAACCTCGTGCAGCATGAGGCCGAGCGCCGGCGCCACGGGCAGGTCGATGCGGTCCAGACTCCAGGCGCGCTCGAACACGCTCTCGGTGGCATGGCCACGCGCCACGGCCATCACCATGCCGATCATCTTGCGGATCTGATGCAGCATGAAGCTCTGACCTACCGGCGGGCGGTGACACAAGCGTAAGGCGCCGGCACACAGCACTCGACTGAGAAAACCAGCACAAGTTAACCATTTTAATCAGCAGGAGTAAAGCGAGAAGCGACGGGGCGATATATGTATGTTATCTATATATAATATATATATATATAAAATATTATCATATATTACTATATATATATTATTATAGTATACTTATATATATATGGTCTGCAATGCTCGTTAAACGTTAACGCAGCTTTTCCGTTATCGTTATCGGTTAGGTCAGAGCTTCTATGCTCGTTAACGTTTAACGAAGTCATTGCCATTACAAAGAATCTGCTTCCATCTTATATATTATATTATATATATAATATATATATATATATATATATATATATATATAAATATATAAATATATATAAACTGAATTGAATTGAATAAATTGAACAATTGAAAGTGTGATTGATGAAAATGCCTACTGCATATAACAAGACACCTCTCGCAAATGTGCCTTCTTTCTGAGTGGTAACACCCTATACGTCTGAGTGGTAACACCCTATACGAGACACCGACTGGATCTGGTCAGGATATTGTCGATGTTCAGATACCAGGCGGACGATACAAATTCATCAACTGTAAGGACTTTATCGAACAGGTAAACCCCAGTATGGGTGCTAATCAAGGGCAGCAGATCACTGCAGAGCTGAACATCCGGTGTTCCCAACAGATACTCACCTTTCACCTTGATGACAACAATCTCGATTCCTTCCCGGACAAATGGCTGCCCGCAGTTCATTGACATGATAAAACGCTTGTTGCTCGGATCGGTTGGTTTCCTGGAACGGGACATAGTTGTTCGTCAATCACGTGCAGGCAAGGTCTCACACAAAGTTTGTATTTAAAAAGCATCGTCTCCAGGCCTTTCAGTAAGAAAGTAAATGATCTCAATATACTTTGGCAGCTTACCACTGGACCCGTTTTCCAACAAATCC
This sequence comes from Semibalanus balanoides, assembly GCA_014673585.1. Lineage (NCBI taxonomy): Eukaryota > Metazoa > Arthropoda > Thecostraca > Balanomorpha > Balanidae > Semibalanus > Semibalanus balanoides. The sequence goes on along the minus strand of VOPJ01011838.1, from coordinate 28,773 downwards.
ACATGACTAACCCAACAACGAACTCACCTTCTTGACGTAAAGTTGTGGTAGTTGTGCGTGCCTTCATATCTCTTGAACAATCGGTTCACATTATTCAGCACATCTTCGGACATCCTATGGCAATTAAGACACATGGTTTAAACGAGCAAACAAGAAGATTAGCATCCCAAATGCATCAGATATCAAATGAAGCAACACACGATCGATAGTAATGCTACAATTGGATTCAATAACGACATAATGTGTGCAACACCGAGCAGAATAATGACGCAATATACGTAATAAAGCACAGACAGCAGAACATAATTAAAAATAATAGAAAAATAAACCTTGTTAACTCCCACATCTCCTCTATCTGTCCGAGTGGTGAGGGAGGAAGAGGGGTGCAAAGGGCCGTTCGACCACTCCGTCGCTCACCGGTACTGCTCGGACACGACACCCTCGAGCGGCGTGAAGGCGAACGTCGGGCTCATGTAGTGGTAAGAGCGCGCACTGCACTGCAGCTTGGCGTCGAACCGTTTCGTCACACGGCGCATGTCGAACACGCGGATCTGCGCCGACAGGTGCGAGTTGATGGTGTCCAGAATACCCTCAGTGTCGGCTGATGACGACACAGGCAGCCGCGTCAACTCGGGCACATCTCGGGAATACGCTGAGACAAAAGCGAGTCCGATAAATTGATAGCCGATGGTGATCTCATAGTCATCTCTCATATTCTTAATTACAAAACTGGCATTGTATTGAACTATTTCAGCAAGAAAATGGACAAAGTACTTCAAAGGCTACCTATTGCAATGCAAAAAAAATGTTTTGGCAAACCTCAATGTAGCAAGATCTCGCTTTCCAAGTTAGAACCGGCATGAATACACGAGTGATCCGCATCTCAGTCTTTAACGCTACCCATTTTGAGCGAGACGCATCTGTTTGAGGGCTCGACACGCCCTTGATCGGGTTGCGCGACGGCGCGTTGGAACCAGTATACTCTGCTTGCTCACGAAGCGCCATGGTCAGTGTGAATAGCGCGCGCCTTAATGCAAGCGCCTGCAGTAGTATCCTCCTCGATGGGTGTGTGCCAGCCAGGGTTCCCTACGATAGGGTGCAATAATATAACACAGATTTGTCACAAACAGAAAGCCCATGTGACCTGGTGCCCGCCAGGGTTTCTGTTTATCAGGTTGCCAAAGTGTTAATAATTTGGAGAATGGATGCCGTAGATGTTTCATAACGAGGACAAAAAAACCGATATGGCACTCATTCTAGTTGAACGCTGTAACAGTCCAAGTGTATTTAATCCCGCGCCCCGCTGGTGACGTATTCAAGCCGAAACACGCCCGCTGAGGGGGGAGGAAAGATTCTGCCCACCCCTCCCCATTAGTCATCTCCGTAGTCCAAAAACCGCCAGCGAGGACACGCGAGGGCGTCAATTGAGATAAATATAAAGCATACTCAAAATTAACCTATAATTAGCCGTCAGATGTCAATCATCAGATCATTGTTTAATAAATATTTGAGTTTTGGCCATATTTTTCCAAACCAAATCCCCTCATTAGATTGAGACCATTTATCGCACAAAGTCTCAAAGATATGAACTCCCCCATTAGGAAATAGTGGAATTGTAAGCAAAGGTCAAGATCAGGTCACATGTCACTGTTGACAATGGGTCTACAAAGGTCATGTGACATATGTTTTATGAGTTATTTTACACATGCATTTTGATTGTAGGGGCCATTTTCACAACCTGACACCATATACGGTAAATATCAGGTCACAAATGGTCAAAATTCAAAATTTATTTATAAATAAAAAGGCATGCTTCTTTAAACAAGTTTTGTCTCAGAAATACAGCAGTGGCATTTATTTGTATGTATCTGGCAAAACAATGTAACCTTTTAAATGTCCTGAGATACTAATACCTACTTTGGGAGCCACACCCACAAGTCAGTTAAAAATAAAGATATTGCTTGAAATTTGGTTCGGGTATTGTCCATACTCAGTTCTCTCAATTCTCATATTTACTAGATACCGTTATGTAATATCTGATAAAAGCATGTTTTTTGTTCCTTTGAAAATCACTTTACTTTATTTATAAAATCACTTATCATTTTTAAAGGGAATGCTTCACCTTTCAGAAAGTTGTTAAACATACTCCAGATGTAGTAAAAATATGAAGCAAGGGCTGCTGAAAATGGTGGGGATATTTGTTTCTTGAAAAGCTGCTTAACTTTATATACAAATTAAGCTTTTTGAATTTGGGACAATGACATAAGAAAGCTGCTATAGAGAGCTATAGAGAATAGGCACAATCTTTGTGGACAGTTCTAACACACTTAAAGGGATTATACGAGTTTCCGTCCTGAAAGGAAATGCACTCTTTTGCAGTTGTATTGCTCTAAACACGTTGTAAGACATTATGTGAGAGTGACCTCGTGCGCATTTAATCCATTATTTCAGCAATTATCAGCGTTTAAACTTTGATTTTCCCAAGGAACTCACCCCAAATATCCTTCCCTGTATCTGATAACGATAACTTGATCGGGATTTAAACTGTCCACCACTTTTTAATATCTCTATCCTTTGGGCGCACATATCCTGGCGTAAGTAGAGACGCTGTCTATACCTCAGCAAGTACTGCAAAAAGTACGCGGTGGCATCACCGAGCACTTTGAAACGTCCTTACGTAAAAGAAGATGCATTTTCCAGAAAAAATGTGGTAACCGTGGGCCTTCTACCACCTTTATAAGTACGTTTTACTATGTAACTCAATTATTCTGGGAAAAACCTGTATAATCCCTTTAAGTTGTTTTTCTCCCTCAACCAACAACCTTGAAGGTGCTTGAAGTAGCTGTCAGCCTATCAGAGGTGGCACTTGCATAGACCCCCTTTTGCAAATTCAAAATTGAATTACTTAAAAACTGTGAAATTTTGGGGAAAATTGTTTGAGTAATTTATACTTTTCAATCACTGGCAAAAATAACGGCTATCTCAATTTAAACCCAATACAAAGGTGAAACATTCCCTTAAAGTATCAAACTCAGACAAAAAAATACAACTGCTGATCAACATGAAATTATTAGTTAGACCAACATTAGTCACCTCTGCATTCCGAGATATCCTTTGCCAGAGTAGGAGACGAGCAGCAGCACCTTCTTCAGCTTCCAGCGCTCAGCTGCTGGCACCTCTGTAATGGTCTTTACAGACTGCGGCTCCACGTCTGTGTCGCCGTCGCCATCAATGCGCAGCTTCTTTGTCCCCGACACATCGTCTGGCTCAGAGGCAGCTCGTTTATCCCCATTGGCAGTAAGAGTGCTCATTTTGACAGTCACACGAAAGCCGCAATATGTTTGAAAAACACTACCTCTCCAACCAGTCAGCAGGAACATATAAGAGCTGGAAATGATGTAATGAAGGTATCAGTATAATGCTTAACAATATGCATTCATATCACACTTCATAAATTAATGTGCAGGGCAGTGTCCTAGGATTTCGATTTTGTGTGAAAAACGACACCCTGTAGACAATATTTTCCCAGTTTGACTGTGTAACTCCCACTCTCATAAGATGTACCTATTTGACAACAAAAACCCAAACACCGTTGTTACTAGTGCTTAATTATTCATAGAGCCTTGGTGCTAATGCATGCTAATGCCAGCAGCACCTGTTTTTTACCACAAAAGCACGGTTTATAAAATAAAGGTTGTACAAAAGGTTGTAAGACCTTGCACCCTTGCACAAAATATAGCAATGCGTTTTTCAATGTCTGTTTTTGTGTTAAATAAATGGCGCTGAAACGACAAAAGCAATAAGTATATGATGCTAAATTAAATATTGCATTCTGCGGTAAAACTTTTGATGGTGTGAGAGTCTGTCACTTGTCACTTGTCAGTGTATATATCAAGGTTATTATAGATATATTCCTATAGATATATAGGGTCGTGGGATTTAGCAAGACCTAAACTTTATTGATTAATGTTTTTTAATCGTAATCAAACTTTGCTAGGTCATATATTTCGGTCATATCAGATAGCCCGCAGCTTAGTGCTTAGTGAGCGTTTTGAAAGGCTATGCTTCACAATGTTTTTTTGTGTGAAATAACTTAAATAAACATATTTCGTTTTTTTAACATTTTATCATGATAATGGTTAAAGAGCCTTGGAAATAATTAACTTTTGCGTGACTATTTTCGAAGTCAAAAAGCAAAAAAAAATGCGTCAACGAACACACCCTATTAAACCGAATGTGCTCTTTAAAATGTTCGACCTTGGCACTATTGAGACATTTGTTGCTTAGGCGTTCGTTGATTTCCTATCGAAAAAAGGCCACGGCCACGGCCTTTACGAAAGAGAGAGAGAGAGAGAGAGAGAGCTCGTGAAAATCTTTATATTCGGTTTTGGAGGGCTGCGTGCAGGTATTTTTCATTTCTAGGATGTATATAAATTGAAGATTATGTGACAATATTTACCTCATTTAGATATGATGGCATAGTTTTTTCCAATTCCGGTGACATTCTCTAAGATCAAGATAAAAGTAATTTCATTGTGTTAGGATTAAATTTGTTTAATAGGTAGGTAATATTGTCCACTTTTAACTCAGTTTAACTGTGAATTTCCACTCCTAAATGCAGCATGTATTTGATAACTTAAGGATAACCAGAATACTGATATTGATCATGTTTATATCAACCTGTGAATGAAAAAATGCATGGTTAGGAAAGTATTGTCATTTGTAACAGCTGATTATGATGCGAGTTTTTAGAAAGTTGGTAACATTATATGGTCTTTACTCTTTTTGTATTTTTGTTTTACCTGGAGTCCAGCCCCTGTCTCATGCATAAATTTTGCATTTTTGTGGTATTTTGATGTGGTGCTTCCAAAAGCTGATAGTACCTACTCATTTGTGGCACAAATCAAGGACACAAATCAACCATTAAATCATCTTAACTGGCAGATCTGCTGCTGCTCCACATTGGGTGCAATGATTTGGCTATGTTAGGTTAGGTTATGACTCATTTGTGCCACAAACAAATATCTTATTTGCAGTCAGCACTTACAAATACAGTAGGAAATGCAAAATGTATGCATGAAACTGGTATAGGACAGTCACATTTTAAATGGTCTTTTTTAGACTGAATTTTCCAGTCTTAAGTTATTTTTAGGCTTAATTTTTCAGTCTGCATCCTGGTTTTAAAGCAATCCTAGCATCTTGAGTCAGTTTGACTGGCTCAGGGTGGTTGACTGGTGTTGCTTAGGTTCAATGCAATGGTTGTTACCAGACATGTTCTATTCCCCCAGGCGTTTGGACCTTTAAATAAGTATTGTGGCAACGGGTGATATGCTATAGCACTTCCGCACATTGCAAACTATTGCTCCGTGCTTACTTTTTCCATGTGCAAGTTTTTTTGTAAATCAAAGTATCAGAACACAGCGAAAATGGACCAAGATCCTTCGGGATCATGGATCCGAGGTTCAGGGTTCCAAAGTGGATCTCAGGCTATTTTTGAATGTTTTTGATAGCTAAACAAACCAAACAGGCTCAGGCAATAGAGAGGGATCCGGACGCTAGAAGTTACAACGCATATTGGTGCTGTGTTGCTTTTATCGTTGTCAGAACCTTGATTCCAAATTTGAGGCTTCTGGGATCCAAGCACATGTCTGGTTATTGCTATGTTGTAAAACCACACAACCACACAAAGGTTTTGCATTAAGTGGGGCATGACACTTAGTTGCAGCTAACAGCATGTTATTGTAATTGGAACTAGGGTCATTCATGAGGAAGCTCAATTTTAAAAAGAAGACATAATAATTGTCTTGAATCCCATGCCACTATTCACAATGTATGAATCTTGTCAACCTCAAGGTTGAACAAATCAAAATTAGAATGACTTATTATATTGGTGTATCATTGCATGTGTTAAAGAAGCAAGGAACTGTCAAGGATAGAAGGAAATACTTTATAAATCCTGAAAAGAAGTGTAGTCTTCACACTGGCTATTATACTTCAATCTTATGGAATTCAGTTAGCTTTCCTCTGATGAATAGCACATCTATAGCCAAAATTTTACTTTTAGTTCACTAACATCCTCAGTATTAGGTATCAAATGAAATATAACTTGGTAACTTATTTTACTTCAAGCACCTTCTCCACCACCCACCAACATAACTATTTTTACTGCTGTTTTGGATGTAATGATTCCAAATCTGACCCCCATTTGCAGTAAAAGTATACTTGAATTTTGTAATGGGGTACAGGCCATGTAAGGTGTACAGGCCAGGTAAGGTTAGGGAGGTTTGGTTAAGTTAGGCTAGTATATATTAGGTATGTTTGATCAAGTTTGGTTTAAACAAAGACTGTTTCCCACCCTTCCTTGTATGTGTAAGCTAGGTGTTAAATGCCTATGATTACATCAAACTGACTCATTTGTAGCACAAATAAGTATCACATTTAGAATCAGCACATTCAATATTGAGAATGCTACATTTATGCATGAAAGTGAAAACTACTTTAATTCAATTTTTGGGGATATCCTTCCTTTATAAAATATGTCATTATTTTGAATTTGGATCACTTGGTATAAAGTATGCTTGCTTTTTCCTGGGATTTTTAAATGTTGAACTCTCAAATTTATTATGCTTCTTTTAGGTAATAATTAAACTTTGTGCCATTATTTATGGAATGTTATTTTAAACTGACCTCTCCTTGATATATTAAAAATACTTTTTCAAAATGAATATATTAAAAAAAACAAACAAGAAGATGAATTTTCGATCACGGATCTTTCTCGAATCTAGATTCGAGAAAGATCCGTGATCGAAAATTCCTCTTCTTGTTTTTGTAAAAATATATTCATTTGGAAAAAGTATTTTTAATTATATCAAGGAACAGAGGTCAGTTTAAAAATAGCATTCCATTATAATATATGCTCCTTGCACAAGCACTCCGGAGATTTTGTGCCATTATGACAAAACTATATTTTGCCAATCTACCATACTTGCTAATTTTGTGTGGTCACATTGCCAGTGGAATTAAAGTGTAAAGAGTATGCATCCAATGTTGGCAATTTCCTGTGATATACAGTAGGTATTTCAGCCCTCTAAAATATGAAAGATAAAGTGGAGTCCATTGTAATATTTATCCATTTAAAGGGAATATAGCACCTTGGGAAAAGTATGTAGGATGATGGAGAAGAATGCCCTGATTACGGTCCTGGCATCATTTTTGCGAAAAAAGTCAGGAATTTGTTGTAATTTGGAAAAATAGTAATATGTTTACATGTGACGTCACACCAATCTTTGCGTCACCAAAGCGGAGTTTGTGTCGTCAACAAGGAGGCATCGAACGGCCAAACTTTGCGCCCGCCCCAGTGACATGGCATTCGCTCTGTGCACCGGGCACCGCACGATGGTGCACCGGTAGGCGTAAAACGCGACTGGCTGGTCGAACCGGACGCTCGCTCGCGCCGGGAAGGTACGTGGCGGGGCACGGCAACGTGAACCACTAGTTGCTGCCGAGGCGCCTGACCGACCGTTCGGTGGCGGTCGGGGCGGGACGCAAGGTAACTGAAATACTGGGTGCGGACGGTTCAAAAAGCGGAAGTCGGTGGCAATCCACAGTGGAGTAACCTTTACTGATTGACGTATGCGAAACGTCATGCGGATTTGTGACTGTTGAAATATGACCCACAGATGACCAACGGTTTTTTTGGTTGGAAAACTCAGCCAACTAGGTCGCTCTTGGAAGGGGAAATTTTCGGATTTGGGGTTTCTCAGCACACCGACAATCTGCTATCTCAGTAAAAACTTAATTGTTAACAGTGCTATATTTCCCTTTTAAAGGAAATAGTTCACCTTCAACAGGCGTTTTGAACTGAGAAGCAGCTTGTAGCCCGTTTGAAAAAACCCCTAGCTCTCAAGTTTTCTGGACTGAAAAGGTCTCTCCAGCCGAAATATATTTCACTTTTGTCGAAGGAATGTGTGGCCATCGCAACAAAGAATGTCAAGAATGTGGGGCCATTGGGAGGCTATACAGTATCTTTACGCGACTACTTTCGAATCTGATTGCTGAGCCATTTGATTCTTTCGTTGAGGTGCAGATACGCATATAAGTTATTGATACCGAATCAATGATGTACAGTCTCTCTTGAAAGAATCGCACATACTGGCCAGGTTCACACCGGGCGGTACCAGCAAGTTTGAGATCCCCTGGGCCAACCGAAGCCCAACGGCAGGTCAAGGCGTCAGAGGCAGGGGAGCGGAGGGTGAGCTATTTATATCTTGAAATGGAAGGGAGGAGAGTGCAGTTCAAGAGGGAAAGCAATTAAAGGCCGGTCGAACTATTCGACACGGTTGCAAATAAAATGCCCAGATAAGGTAACATGGGAAAAAGATGTCACGGGAAAAAAAGAGAATATTAAAAACAGGCCATGCAAATATCACTGGCGGATCCAGACTGGGGCTGCAGAGGGGTGCAAACCTCCCCAGGCGCCCGGGCTGGAGGGGTTGGGCCGTGTTTTGGCCTCCCCAAGCCGGGGAGGTTGGGGGAAGGCCAAAACAACGGCCCGGACCCCGCGACCTGGGCGCCTGGGGAGGTTTGACCTCCTCTGCAGCCCCCTCTGATCCTCCCCAGGTCTATCCCAAGTATAGTTAAATCATAACCAAAGTATAACTAAAAAGTCATTCGAATTAGTAAATTGCATGAAAAATAGGTGAGTCTTACTTATATTTTATATAGCATTGTTTGTCAATCAGGCACGGATCGAGACTTCGGTCATGGGGCACCACATACAAAAAGTTTGCGGACCTCCGGGGACGCCGCCATGGGCACGACCTGTTTACGGGGGGGGGGGGACTAGCGCTCCTCCCGCTGGATACGCACCTGCGTCAAGAACAACATATAGGAGAAGACAAGAGAAATCTGGTTTGTTATTTGCTATTTTTACGATGTATTTTGTAGTGATGTATAGTATTAGTAACATAAACATAAGACAATATTAATAAAAACCTTGGGCAGTTCCTAAAATTGTCTGAAACGCATAGGCAGTTTGGAAACTGCCCCAGTAGTATCAAAACTGCCTATAGGGCGAGTTTCGAAACTGTCTGACGATGCACGGCTCTAGCCTCTCGCGATCACATTGATCTGAGTCCAGCATGGTGCTACCGATGATCGGGCCGTATCTACGAATGATGATGCATTATTCTTGCAAGCCGCGATCCTGTAGTCGCACGTAGTCGATATTGAGCAATCCACGCATAACTTAACAGATGTCTATGCGTAGTGGCGTATTTAAGGGGGCATGGGAGACATACCCACTGGCGCCAAAGGCGCGCTCCAGAATATGGTGTATCCATTCGGCACGGACACCATTTGTGTGTGAATTTCGAGACAACCAGGAAAAAGTTCGTTTGACTAATAATGAAAGCAGTTCTTATAAGTTATTGTCATAGATAACAGTAGACCTTGGAATCTAAGACACGAAAATCAGGACCACTGCAGTATGGGGTCGAAAATGCATTGCCTGTAATGCTAATTGAAGGTTTTGCCCGACGTAAAATTATGGCGACCGAAATTTGGCGGTGAACAGCGTTTTAATTTAAAGCTGTTACTTTAACCTTTGATGTTTATAAATATGAATAATTTATTGATTTTTGGTATTTTGGTCAATGGATTGCGCTTTTCAGCTAATAACTTTCTAGTGTCTCACACTCTCCGATGTGAACAGGCATATCGGTGCCAACATAAAGGTCTTCTTAAGATAGTCAGTTTGTTTATATTTATAACACGAAAACACGTTGGGAATGTGACAACAACGGGAACGGGACGTGGAATGTGACAACAACGAGAACGGGACGTGGAATGTTTCAAACGAGAACGGAACGGGAACGGGAACGGAACGGGAACGGAACGGGAACGGAACGGGAACGGAACGGGGAACGGAACGGGAACGAACTGGAACGGAACGGAACGGGAACGGAACAGGAACGGAACGCGGAATGGAACGGGAACTCTGAAACGGGAACCGAACGGTGAACGGCGAACGACCCTTCACATATGTGATATATCATTGAATACATTAAAATATGGATACCTGATAATTTTGTTGTGTATTTATAAGACATCGATATTTTATTTAGACCCACCCCTGAGTATATAGGTATGACCCTGCCCTATGCTAGTTACTCTTGAGCTTAAGAGGCCTTATGAAAAAGAAGTCGAGCGTTTACTTCCTGTGCATTTTGTTTGTTTCCCTCGTTTTCACCTTGATCATTTGGGAACGCTTTGAGTGGGCTGTTTTTGATTAGTCCTCAATGTTGCTTTAGCGCTCTCTCCTCCCTCCCCAAATAATAAATACCAATCAATACACACACCACTCAAAATTATGATCTTGACCTTAAAGGAGCGTGCTACTATACTAAAATAAACATCAGGTATTTCTGTTCCTTGTGGTCTAATGGATCATATATTCATTTTAAATGAAAATCGGAGGTCCGTTGCGTAAATAAGTCGGCGTTACATAAAGCCCGCTTTATGTCACGGACATGGAGTTTTAGCCTGTCTTGTATGGCAACTGTAGCTGACATTAAGCAAACCCTTCCTTTTTGTAAAAACGCAAGATCTCCTTCCTGATCTAAAAGGAAATATTGTCAACTTCTCGCGGTTACTTTAGGCGGTTGGCTGGGGGGAGCAATTAACCTGCATTTTTATTCCGATATCTGAAGTAGATCCGCCGCATTTAACCCGCGCCCGACTGGGGTATCCAGCCGAAAACGCGCGCCCCGCTGGGGGGGTGAAGGGGTCAGATTTTCTGCCCGCACTACAGTTATCTTCTGAACCAATAACCGTAGCGAGACGCACAATACGCCAATCGAAAGGTCTCACTGATACGCACCCAAAGCATCGTGAAATTTTCGAAATAAGGTCACATGTCAGGTCAAGGTCGGGTAAAAGGTGAAAACGAAGATATTTTAGTTTTTGGGCCATATTTTCTATCCAAAGCCTTAGATTGTAACTAATTAAGCACAAAGTAGCTTCTCGTCAAAGTGTATAAAAAAAAATGGGTGAAACACAATAAAACTTGTTTTTTTCGTTTCCTGAATAAAGCAAAAGTGAAATTTTAAGCAAAGGTTCAAGGCTTCCAATATCGGGTCACAAAAGGGTCACTGATGGCAAGAGGCTACGAAAGTCATGCAACATAATGTTTTATGGTTTTTTACACGTGTTATTCGATCAGTAGAAGCCATTTGGACAATCTTGACGCCCATTAAAGGTCCCCCCAAAAGTCAGGTCATATGAGGTCAAATTGTAAAATTGAAATTTTGTTAACAAAAAAAATAATTTTTTACAGTCCAGTTTTGTCTCAGAAAAACAGCTGTGAAGTTTATTTGTCTCTATCTGGTCAAAAAAGACAACGAAAAGTTATTTGAAAAAATCCTCATGAGTTACTTACACTTGGGGAGTCATAAGTCAGTCAAAATTTCAGATATTAATTTGAAATTTGGTTTGGATTTTGTTAATACTTAGTTCTCTTACATATATTCCGGTTTTTGAAATATTTTTGAAAATTTTGGTTTTGTGATAATGTTTCGAAAAAAAATGAGGGTCAAAAACTCATAATTTTGAGAATCCGAGATTGCTTTTTTGAAGAAAATGCGTTCGTGTCAAAGCCACAGTCTTTTTTCGAAAGTTTTGAAACTTGCAGGATTTCATAAGAATATCAGTACCGTACAATTCTTTTATCTCGGATTTTTCGTAATCGAGTGACCAAGGTCAGGTCCAATTTCCTAACCTCCCATTATAAGTTGAATGGAAAATAAACAAATGCTTCCTTTTCATAAAAATAATGCATTGGTCAGAACTAATTCTTTCAGAATCAGCCTATTTTAGCTCTATTAAAATGAAATCAAGGATGCATTGGTTTGCTCAGTGATCTCTACAAGTCATCGAGTCACTGAGGTCATCACAATGATTTGCTATAACCTTGATAGATAAAAGAAAGAGACATTAGTTGGACACCAATGTGTTTCGTCTAGTCTGGCCGCCGTTGCCCCATGTGGCAACATGACCTACTGCGTCAAAATTGACCTTGACCTGCAGGTCAAATTTTGAAGTGTGACCTTACAGTCAACCGTAATATTTTTCAAAGCGCATCAAATGAGACAAACACGATGGCGTCAAAATGTTACCCTATCTTTCTTAGGTGACATGCTATTCACGAAAAACTGTTTTGGCTAAAAACAGTATGTTTGGACTTTCATGCCCTGGAAGCCTAAACTATGTATCTGAGGTCCAAATTTGAGACATACATGCGATTGCAAATTTCAATGGCTATCTGATTGTCCCTCTCTAAATCGTTTGCTTCTAGCTATCATTAGGTTTCCGAGATAATCGGGGGTTTCGGATAAGATCCTAAAAGAGTCTAAAACCGAAAATCTGACCTTGGGTGACCACTGTGACCTCAATTGTGAGCCTGATTCCAAGAAAAAGACTGAAATACTTTCGATAGAGTTGCCTAGAGCTATCTAAATGCGTTTTTCCGCTTGTCGTAACGTTGCGTAGTTTTTGGAGATTCACGGGGGCGTAAATCACCCCCCCAGCAGTTCGTGTCCGCGCGAACCCCCTGCAGTGCGCGGGTTTAATAAAGATTCAGAGCACTCGTTTTTCCGAGGTTTTTTAGGTCAGAGTGCCCCCTCAGACGGCTCTGGGGTTGCATGGATGCAGAGCAACCAAGGCATTTGGAGCATCAACTGGACCTCACACATTTGGCTAGTACGGCCAGAGACGCAGCCAGTCCTACGACAAGGGGGGGGGGCACGGCATCCCAGCGGGTCCCCTCAGCAAGGCCCCCTGAAAAAAATAGCGCGAAAATAAAAGTCTCCCCGGATTTAGGCCACTATATTTTGCAGGGCCACCAAAAAGTCGCTAAAAGGGACGTCGCCGATCATTTTTTAGTGAAAAAGTCGGATCATTGGAGGGCACGTGCACCCTGTGCCCCCTGCTAGTGCCTCAGTGCACGAAATAGGGCCTGTGCCCACGGTGCTCTCACACAATTTGGCCGTATTTAGCCGGCCTGGCCAAATGCGTCGATTTTTGGGGGGATGTACCTTGGGTCCCCTAAAAATAACGTTTTTGGATTTTTCATATGAAAATGAAAAAATGTCCCTCTAAAAAAATATAGTGGGCCAAATCCGTCCAGTTCTTCTTTAGTGGGGTAACCTTGTGCCCCGACCGAAAATTGACCCCCTCCCCCCCTGAAGCGAATCCTGGGTACGCCACTGTCTTAGAGGCTGGTTGTTTGAACTCATCTATCTTAGTTAATCTGAGCTAGACGACAGGTGAAGGTAAGAATTTCATTTATAGTACAGTCACTATCAAATGGCTAACTATTTTGTAAAACAAGTTTTGTATTTTTTGTCATGGTTTTAATTGAGTCTTGGCTTGTTCTTTATCTTAATATATTTGTTTAGTTATACAGGTGTTGCTCTTTATATGTAAAAGAGGCTTAGATGATGTCATGGTGTAAAAATAGTGAAATCTTTAGTGATAACCATGAATCACCATGGCAAGTTTGCTTAATCTTCTTCCAAAATATGCAAATATAAGTGATTTACAGTTGTCTCGCAGTTTCCAGCCAAGCGTTTGCAAGATTCCAAGGAATCATGTAGTCATGCTGTCTCAACCACAAAGCTACCTCAGCTATTCTAGTCAAGGGTGTACAGAAAGGCTCTGGTTAGAAGAGCTCAAATTCGAACATTATTTCAACAATATTGTACTGATGCTTGCATTGGGTTACTCACTCAACCATCCATATACAAATATTACTTTCGTGTATTATGCTTTTCCACAGGTCGTTCAATTTTTATTATTTCATTGCTGTGTTACTCTCAGTGAAGAACAGTATGCAGACATCAAGTAAACCATGAGGAAAATCAGTAAATCACGCAGTCAGGAGGGTGCGACTTCGGTGGACTGGGCGGGCGATCACCGTGGAGAGGTCGGTATATATCAGAGGCACTGTTTTTGTACAATGTAAGACGAAAGGTGTTGGGTGCATTTATGTTGATTCATTATAAGTGTGTTCGTGTATTCCCATTTAAGCTATTGTTGAGAGCTATTTCGTCTTACTAAAAAACAACTTTTGAATAATTTCAGTCACTGCTATTTACTACATGTTTGTCAAATCTAATTTTCTACTTCATATGGATTGTTATATTTGAGCTGTTGAAGCCATTATCGGACCTGCTGTCAACTCTGTGCTGTAGTTCGGGTTTTGGCCGCTATATCCCATGTTTCCTGACACATTCCTCAGGGCGGCTCTACGGCTGACAAGATGGCGGCGCCGGAGCCGGCACATTCTGCTCTCCGCGAGAAGAAGCTCTCCTCCATCTCGCTGGCCACGGCCGACACCAACCGGCCCAAGATGGTCACGGTCAAGATGGCCGAGTCGAACAAGGCGAAGCCGACGTCCACGAAGAAGGCGCGGCCCGTCCAGTCGGACATCGACCTCAGCAAGGAGTTCACCCGCTGCCGCGAGGAGCTCACCAAGCGGCTCGATCTCAGTAAATCCAATGTAAGTGCGACAGTTCAGACAGCGTGTATTGACATAGTCATGGAACCGGTTATCTTCCCTGTCTCAACACAAATATGGCGGTGGTGATAGTTGTGAGGTTGATCATGCAACTCGGTGAACTTATTGCATGTTGTCACTGACATACTCCTCATAACTTCAAATTGCTGGTATAATTGTAACTCGTTGCACTCTAACATCACAATGAAATTACGCAGTTTGTGATATTGGTTTGTAGTTGTTCAGTGACACTTCGGTTATCCATCGAGCCTATTTCGCAACTCACCATACCGAGCAGTTACCTACAGCTGTACCGCCTTCTGCCGACACAGATCACCCAGCTGCCGGCCACGGTGCGCGACCTGACTCACCTCACCGAGCTCTACCTGTACGGCAACAAGCTGACCACGCTGCCGGCCGAGCTCGGCTGTCTCACCAGTCTGCAGACGCTGGCGCTTAACGAGAACTCGCTCACCAGTCTGCCTGGCTCGCTGGCCAACCTACGCGCGCTACGCGTGCTCGATCTGCGGCACAACAAGCTGCATGAGGTGTGTTCATATCACAGGCGTAGTGGTATGGTGCTGAAGCGGGAACCATTGGGGGAGAGGGCAGGGTGCTCTCGCTAATATTGTTATTTGGTTGTGTGATGCCGTTGTGGTCGTTTTACCGGACTTAGCAGGAAGCTTATTGTCGTTGTTTGTGTATTCCTTCACGTTCCTGTTTGAAAATTACATTTGAGACTTACAGTAATTCGTCTTTGGGTCTTATAGTCAAAGGGATCAAAATTAGGCGCATGAGTGAATGAAAGCTATTGCATTGCAAATGTGCCAGCAAACGTCTCTCGGCATCAAATATCTTCCCTTGGACTTCCCTTAGTCTGGGTTGCAAAATTAAAAAAAAAAAAAAACTTAATAAATGGTAAACATGAGAGACGGGTGTTTTTGTTTGTTTTCACGGACAGTTTGCGACGGTCGTTTTCAGATCCCGGACGTTGTGTATCAGCTGACGAGTCTGACGACGCTGTTCCTGAGGTTCAACAGGGTCAAGATCGTCGGAGATGACATACAGCACCTTGTGGTAAGTTGACGCTGTGCCCTTATCATGCCTAGGCTATCGTTGTGTCTTAACGATTGATTTCCTTCACGTCCAGAGTATTATGGGTACAATATGCAGCTTTAAGGGCGCCACAACTAATTCACATATGTATTATGCAATATGTGAATGGAGTTATGCAGGACCAAAATTATTGAAAATTGATGGTCGGGAAACAGTATGATTTTCTGATCATGCTATAACTTTTAAATGTTTTATCGAGGCCTACAACATGCTTAAAACATTAATTTAGAGTGCGGTGGCGAACTGCCATCTTGCGAAACCGTACTCCGCTCGGCGTGTGAACGTTCACAGGCTACCACTTTTAGATCACTCGTCATGGCTTCAATAGAGAATGCTTTTTCTCATTAATAGATTTTTAAAAATACAATCAAATGCTCTTCTTGCTTTTCATTTTGTGTTTCATTTCGGTCGCAAATGATTTGTGCATGTAAAATGCTTATTTGATTTAGTAGTCTAAAACAAGTTTTCACTTTTCTATAGCTCCTCACATTAAATAGCAGCCAAAAAGTGGAACCAAATGAAAATATGCGATCTAGTTTTACTTAACCACGTGTTTTTTATGTCGGAAAACTATAAGCATTCACAATCGAGACTTCAAAATAAATATTATCTCTTAGGGCATTAGCGAAGTCAGCTACTCATAGCTGTGACGTACACCAACTCAAGTACCGGTAAACGCTCTTCTCTCTTCTTTCTTCCTTATGCTAAGAAAAGAAAGGAGTAGTATGAAAAATTATCATATTTAAGAACTAGAAATATTCCTCTTTCGTTTGGTGTACTTTTTCTCACAACGTGATATACTCCATATAGTATTGTGGCGCCCTTAACCCTCGCACCGACGGGGCGTCTGAGTCAACTGTCGAACGACGGGGGGGCGGATAACCGCCCCCCCCCCCAGATCTCCAAAACTCGCAACGTAGCGAGAAGCGGAAAACGGCGTTGGTAGGCTCGCGTGACGAAGTACTAGCGAAAATAATCAGATTGTTTAGTCAGGTCAATAGTTGAGGTCACCAGAGGTCACAAAAGGTCAAATTTTCATATTTGAGTAAATTGAGCACCTGCTTCACATAATTCCGGGCTAGCTCAGTAACTACATAGCTAGAGCATCCGAAAAAGCACTGCAATCGTTCTGAACACTTTCGCTAAACATGTCCTCAGTCTTGAAGATCGGTTCAATAGTATAAGGGCTCGCAGAGCGTCAGCGGAAGGTCAAAGTGCTAATTTTACTGAAAAGTTTTTGTTGTAACTTCTTAAGTGTAAAAGTAGAACAGTCATTTTTGCCACCATCGTGCTTCTCGTCCAAGGCGCATCGAACTATTCGTTTATAGATTTAAAGCTAGGTCAAACTAAAAAAAAATGACCGACCTACCTAGATGCATTGTTAAGGTCAAGTCAAATTTTATGTCCATCGATAGAGGTTGACAAGAGAAACAGAATAGTGAAAACCACAGCACTCTATCTTACATAGAACATGAGTTATTGTACAAAAACCATATGACCTTTTGGCACATTGGATTTGACCTAACGAGGTCCGGAAGAAAAATACAAATGCATTTCTTCTGCTACTGCTTCCGAATAGTTGATAAGGAAGAAAACTGACCACATTAGCCAGGTTTTGACGATTGGTGCGCATTTTAATTTCTACCAATGAGACTTATAATGGGAGTCTCAAAAAATGACATGACCTCAGGTCACAGATATAAAAATCCGAAATATACAAAAACTTAGTATCCAAGGCGCTTATCACACACTGTGAGTTTAAACTGTTTGGTTTCACTGGGCTTCGGCAAGATGTCAAACTTACCAAAACGTGACTTGAGGTCAGGTCATTTAATGTGACCTGACAACGTGACCTTGGAAGTTAGGAAGTCAAAAAATTGAGAAAGTGTGCGGAATTGATGCCCAAACAGCTATGCAAAATTTGGCGGCGCTACGCGCCGCTAGTCCGGAAAAACCTGGGGGGGCGGATATCCGCCCCCCCCGTCGGTGCGAGGGTTAAAGCTCAAAACCACCACCCGTCTTCACCATGCATTTCGCCTCTCATTGTCGTGTATATCTGCGCCTGTTTTGGCTAATCTTCTCTTCTAGCTGACCGTGTTATCCTGTTGACGACTGCAGATAAGTTTCGCCTCTGCCCGCCCTCCTTTACCGCGCCCCCTCCAATGTCTCCCCTCTCTCCGCTGAACCCACGTCCGGTCTCCGCTGAACCCACGGCCGGTCTCCGCTGAACCCACGGCCTGTCTCTGCTGAACCCACGGCCTGTCTCTGCTGAACCCACGGCCTGTCTCCGCTGAACCCACGGCCTGTCTCCGCTACACCACGGCCTGTCTCCACGTGAACCCACGGCTGTCTCCACTGAACCCACGTTGTCTCCGCTGAACCCACGGCCTGTCTCCGCCTGAACCACGAGCCTGTCTCCGCTGAACCACGGCCTGTTCCACTGAACCCACGGTCTGTCTCCGCTGAACCCACGACCTGTCTCCGCTGAACCCACGGCCTGTCTCCACCGAACCCACGGCCTGTCTCCACTGAATCCACGGCCTGTCTCCGCTGAACCCACGGTCTGTCTCCACTGAACCCACGGTCTGTCTCCGCTGAACCCACGGCCTCTCTCCGCTGAACCCACGGCCTGTCTCCGTTGAACCCACGGCCTGTCTCCGCTGAACCCACGGTCTATCTCCGCTGAACCCACGACCTGTCTCCGCGCAGAACCTGACGATGCTCAGCCTGCGTGAGAACAAGATCCGGGAGCTGACGGCCGGCGTCGGCCGGCTGGTGAAGTTGGTGACGTTCGACGTGTCACATAACCACCTGGAGCACCTGCCCGAGGCGATCGGCAACTGTGTCCGGCTCTCCACGCTCGACCTGCAGCACAATGAGCTGATCGACATTCCCGAGACCATCGGCAACCTGCGGGCTCTGACGCGGCTCGAGCTCAGGTGGGTCGCCGGGCGGGCACGCGCTGGCACGGAGCTGAGATGAGATGGGACGAAGACGCTCAGTTGCATAGTGTTTAATGTGTTGGTCTCGTTTGTAGCGACACAGTGTGTATTTATTTATTTTCCAGGTTTGTGACCAACTGTTCCTCTCATCCTTCCGACTGTACAAAACATATTACATACCTTGCGTGTATGTGATGTATTGCGTGTACCTTGATATGTGTGATGTCAATGTCTACGTCAGCCTTCCCGTGCGCCTTCTCTGACTCTTCGTCCGTGGCCAGATACAACCGTCTCACCGAGATCCCCAAGTCGCTGTCCAAGTGTGTGCACATGGACCAGTACAACATGGAGGGCAACAGCGTGGCGCGCCTGCCGGAGGGTCTGCTGTCGGCGCTCAACAGCCTGACCAGCGTCACGCTCGCCAGGAACTGCTTCACGAGTTTCCCAGTGGGCGGGCCGGCACAGGTGAGATGAATACGCTGGGAGGGGGGGGGGAACCGCGGCGGGCTACGGGGCGGCGGCCTGGCCTTGTAGGAGAGGGAGCAGTGGTTGGTGCTTCGTATGATATGCTTGTAGTACTGAGTTTTCTGGTCATTGTGTGGTTTGTTTATCTGCGCCAAGCGTCTTAGGTGTTCAACAACGACGTTATGAGGTGTATGCTGTGAAATGTATTCGGCTGTTCCCCTTAATTATTTATTTAGACATGCGGGCACGTCCACTCTCCCGTACATTGGCACGTCAGTCATTTGGGCGCCGCGCACAGCGAACTACATTAGGGAAAGAAAGGATACAAGTGGGAGTAAAAGTGATGTGCAACAGTAAAATTGCATCTGAACAACCAATAGAAACACAAAGATGCAAGCCATGTGTCGTTAATCAATATTATGCTGGACGTGTCAACTGTGTAGGTGTCATGTTGGCTGCATTACCGTAGGTGGGGTGCTGATACCCCCTGCCTGGCGGCGGTTTCGATTTCAGTTCACAAACGTTGACTCGATCAACATGGAGCACAACCAGATCAACAAGATTCCGTACGGTATCTTCTCCCGGGCGCGGCACCTGACCAAGCTGAACATGAAGGACAACCTGCTGACGGCCCTGCCGATGGACATCGGCACCTGGGAGCACATGGTCGAGCTGAACTTGGGGACGAACCAGCTGACCAAGGTGCCGGATGACATCCAGCACCTGCAGAGCCTCGAGGTGCTCATCCTCTCCAACAACATGCTCAAGGTCAGCAATACCAGTCAGCAGAGATGTGATACATGTGAACAGATGTGCAACAGCAGCTATGTGACCGGATGTCTCGTGGAATGGATATTAATATGATATAAAAGATGGTCATTGTTCTATTCGGCTAAAGATAAAGTAGCGGTTGTCATTATTAAATGAATCAACGCACGATAGGTCCATCGGTGGTGCGTACACCAGTTCTGTGCTTACGATGGACTTCTGGGCTGACTGACTGACCTGGACTGATTCGTTGTACTGACGTTGTTATGTACGTTGCCTGTCCCTCAGCGGCTGCCGCCGACGCTGGGCAGCTTACGTAAGCTGCGTCTTCTCGACCTGGAGGAGAATCGTCTGGAGACGCTGCCCAGTGAGATCGGGTACCTGCGCGAACTGCAGCGTCTGGTGCTGCAGAGCAACTGCCTGACGACGCTGCCGCGAGCCATCGGGTACTGTCATGCTCCTCCTCTTCTCTCCTCTGCTCTCTCCGCCCCCACTGCTGCAGCACAGTAACTGTCAGATGGCACGATAGAACAGTGGTTTACTGGGACTGAACTTGTGCATTCAAATGACCCATTACGGTGTTCACATGGTCCTTGAGAGGGAGTAACACTCGCCGCCATGTTCTGCATCATTGCATAGTATGCCACTACGTTTTTGTTTACAAGTCTGAGGTTTTATTCAATAGGTTAACGTCATCCGAGTATTGAATATATGTAGTATTGGGGAGCTATTAACAAACCGAGCATTGCTATGTGGGTGAGCCTTTACTGCGTTGCTCGCTTATTTAGCGCTATTTCCTGTCGCCTAGACTAAACTTCCTGAAGTTTCTCTTTTTGGCCGCTTTGATAGATATCCGTTCGTCATTATACGAGCTTCATATAACGACAGCAGTTTCGGTGCCCTCTAAGCACAGCTTTCGGTCCATAACTATTCACTATTGTATTTTCTCAATGGTTTCCATTAAGTTGCTGTCTCTGTGGTACGACTGGTCCGCAACCCTGGCCACCTGTTTTGACCGTGCGTCCTCTCCGCAGGCTGCTGACGAACCTGGAGTACCTGAGCGCTGGAGAGAACAGCCTGGCTCACCTGGTGGAGGAGATCGGTAACCTCGAGTCGCTGAAGGCGCTCCACATCAACGACAACCCGGGCCTGCACGGCTTGCCATACGAGCTGGTGCTCTGCTCCAGTCTGCAGGTGCTCAACCTGGAGGGCTGTCCGCTGACGCAGATTCCGGCCGAGATCGTGGCCGCCGGGCCTAGCCTCGTCATACAGGTCAGTGGAGAACTGTACACGGTCTCATATGAGATATTGGCCGCCGGGCCCAGCCTCGTCATACAGGTCAAGTGGAAGAACACGGTCTCATATGAGATATTGGCCGCCGGGCCCAGCCTCGTCATACAGGTCAGTGGAGAACTGTACACGGTCTCACATGGGAACTTGGCCGCCGGGCCCAGCATCGTCATACAGGTCAGTGGAGAACTGTACACGGTCTCGTATGAGATATTGGCCGCCGGGCCCAGCCTCGTCATACAGGTCAGTGGAGAACTGTAGTGTACAAGGTCTCACATGAGATCATGGTCGCCGGGCCCAGCCTCGTAATACAGGTCAGCGGATATCTTGTAATGGTCTCACATGAGATCGCGGCCGCCGGGCCAAGCCCTTTCATACAGGTGAAAATGCAGCGTGTTCATACAGGTGAACATCTAACCTTGCTAAACAGGTGAGCATTGAGCTTATAGCCTGGGCCGTACGTTTGAGGGGTGTGACCGGGCTTGATAGACGTGATTTATGGACGCTTTGAGTATCATTTGTGTGCGAGTTTGTATAAGTAGTATTGTTGCAATTAAATAACAGTTGTTTTCGTCTTCTTTGTGAATTGTATGCCTCCTATGGTTGTATTATACTCCTAATAACACGGTGATAGTACCTCCTAGCATCGTGTTCCACCTGTGCTGGTGGACTGACAGCCGGGTTACTCCCTACCCATGTTAACCGGTGTGGCGGTCGTGTTTCAGTTCCTGAAGATGCAGCGGCCGTACAGAACCATGTGACGAAGCGGCTGACCTGGCCACCGTGCCCGGCGTCCCGGCGTCTGCCCGACTTCTCAGCGTCCGGCGTCCGCTGGTACCGCTGTCTGGTCAGAGCCCGGGGCGGCCTGTCCTGCCGACTGCCGGCTACTGATACAGTGAGCCAGGCCGCCGCTCTGACCAGCGGGGGGCCTCGCCGCCGATCTGACCAGCGGGCCTGACCCCCGCTCTGACCAGCGGGCCTGGCCCCCGCTCTGACCAGCAGGTCTGTGGCATCAGACGGCGATTGTCAGTCTCAGCAGCCTCTGACGGCGGCCGCCTATGACGGCGCCGGTGAGACCGCACCGTGCGAGCGGGACCGACCGGCGCTCTGCCGTTCGTCGCTCGTCGCGCGCCGGGACGGCCTCGCGCCAGCCGTAGGGTGTCGTAGAGTTTGAGTCGTGTGGAATACTGTTTCGATGTGCTTAACGTTACAATCGCGCCGTCTTTTTGTAGCCGCTTTTTCGGTGCCTCGATTTGTGTTGGATGTCGTCTCCCCTGTGCCGGGCGGCTGTGTGGGTGGGACAGAGTGGGCTGCCGTGGGACCCGGCCCTGGGTGACTGAGCCGCCCGGTGCAGCTGTTCTAACCTGCTGCAGAGGTCCGATGTCCCGCGCCCTCTGGCGGGCGAGGCGTGCTGCAGAGGGCTGGCTAGGCTCAGAGCCGCCGTGGTAAGCATTTCTCGACTCTCGTCTCCCAAAGCGGTTGTCGGTGGTCTTAGGGAATTGGTTGGTGGTTGTTTGGAGGCCTGCGGGCTTATGGTACCGTGATGCTTATTTAAAGGCACCTGCTTTGGACTTATTATCTTATTAATGGGACAGTTAAAAATGGTTCTTCGGGAACAATTATATACGTTCTTACGTTTTATTGAATGGAAAAAAAATATTGTTTTTCGTTGTGGTCGTATTCTTGGTCTCATATTTGCTTTTGGCTGGTGATATTTGGTATCGGCACGTACTGCCCGTTGCTCTGAGGTTGTCATTGTAATATGCCGTTGGCTCACGAGTTATTGTAGCATTCCTTTCAGATTGGCTTGAACAATGTATATCAGAAGTGTTAATGACTGTCATTAAATAATTTGCAACGGTTCCTCCACGAGCAGTTCAAGTTACGTGATGCCTTTAAAACCTGGCCCATTTCTCATCAGACCGTTTAATTATATAACTTCACAATTACGTCATATAACTCCGAAACGATGCATAGCTTGAACATGTTTCTGCCAAAGCAGACTATATTCGCCGTCATAGTCCAATTGGATCTGGCTGAGTGGAGGCGATCCTCGTGTTTAACTGAGTCGCACCACACCGGTCTCTTGACAGCTTGCCACAGAAGCGCCCAATTTGATATTTTACTTGAATCGGATGTTGATCCCGTGTTATAGTCGATGGTCTTTCCAAGACTGCGGTGGCGGGTGTGGTACGCGGTGGCGGCCGTTCAAGGAGCTCGTTGTAAGTGACACAAGCGAGCGGTGCAGACGCCCGGCCCCTCTCTGGTCCAGCTGTGCTAGCTGTTTGGTCACGGAGGGTTTCTGTGTCACGGTCGGTCCTCCCTTAAGTGATGAGGGACGGGCCACGGTCCAGAGAAGGGGAGGAGGCTCCTGGTCTCCAGATGTGGCGAGGGACGGGACCACGGTCCAGAGAAGGGGAGGAGGCTCCTGGTCTCCAGGTGTGGTGAGGGACGGACCACGGTCCAGAGAAGGGCGAGGAGGCTTCCTGGTCTCCAGGATGTGGCGAGGGACGGGCCACAGACCAGAGAAGGGCGAGGAGGCTCCTGGTCTCCAGATGTGGCGAGGGACGGACCACGGTCGAAGAGAAGGGTCGGAGGCTTCTGGTCTCCCAGATGTGACGAGGGACGGGCCACAGACGCAGAGGAGAGGCGGAGGGGCTCCTGGTCTCCCAGATGTTGGCGAGGGAACGGACCACGGTCCCAGAGAAGGGCGGGAGCTCCTGGTCTCCAATGTGGCGAGGGACAGGGCCACAGACCAGAGAAGGGCGGGGAGGCTCCTGGTCTCCAGATGTGGCGAGGGACGGGCCACAGACCAGAGAAGGGCGGGAGGCTCCTGGTCCCTCCTGTCGTGCAGTGGCGCCGGTGGACCCCAGGTTCAGACGCGGCTGACTGGCCGACCCCACCTCCGCCAGCTGGCCGCGGCTGGTGTGATCTCGTCTGGCCCAGTTGCTGGTCTGGTCTAGGCAGCGGCCAGGGCTGGCTGGCTATGCCCGGCAGACCCGCTGTCTGTGTGGTCTGACCCACGTCTACACCCTGGACTGACCTGGTCGGTACGCTGAACCTGCGTCTGTCCGCGCCGGTCGTGACGCCGCCTCTGGTGTGCCATGTATCCAGTCCATCCCTCGCCCTGGCCCGGTCGGTCTGTCTGTGACCCGCCGTCGGTGTCGACTCGGTGCCGCGTCCGAGGCGAGTTCGGGCGGCGACTTCTCTGTGGCCCCGTGTTCAGTGTGACTGTCCCCGGTGCCGACTATTGAAACCTTCTGCCGCGGCGCTGCTCGCCCCGTGACACCGCCGACCGCCGCACGTCGGAACGGCGGCGCTGATTGGTGTTATCCGATAGATGTTTCGCTGTTTGACTTGACGTGACCCCGGCTGGCCGGGTGGCGCAGTCGGCGCCGGTCGAGACGCAAAGCAACGCGAGGCGGCGCGACGCGACGCCATCTCGCGCGCGCCTGTGTGTGTTTGTGACTTAGTGTGACATTACGGATCCGTGCTACGCGGGCCGGGTGGCAAGTTCACCGTTTACCAAGCGCACAAATTTTATGACTATGTAGATGTAGCGTGCATATGCTGTGCGTGTGTTCGTGTGCGTGTGAGAGTGTTAACATAGGCGGCATTGCCGGGCTTGGCGCCGGTCTCATAGGCTCCGCGTGCTGGCCCGCCCTTGTCACCGCCACCGCCGCTGCCGCGCTCAACCTGCGGGCCGCTGGGTTTCGAAACATCCCTTGCAGGTAGCCTCCTGGGGTGTTCACTTGTCATGCGGAGGCTTCCTATGTAGTAGTTCCAGTACATGGTACCACTTCTGGTACCTCTCGTACATCGGACCTGATGCCAAACACCTGGGTGAGAAACACCACTCGCAACTGTTCCGGCTACATGACGGGATCGTACCCAAACTAAAGCGCCTATGCGCGTCTAAGGATAAAGGTTAAAGGAAATAGTTAACCTTGGATTATTTTTTCCAAACACTATTTGATTATATTTTGAAATACAACTTATTTTCTTATTGTCAAAAATAACTATACATCGCGCCGATTCAGGACAGAAGGACGTACATCATTTATTTTATCAAAAATATATGCGTACTCTGCAACGTCAACACGAAAGAATGCAAATGGCTCGGCCAAATCAGATTCGAGAGTAGTCCGCGTAAGATTACTGTATGCTTCCCGATGAGCCACATTCTTTGGACATTTCTCTGTTGTGGCTTCGACAAATATGAAATATATATCGGCCTGGAAGAGCTTTTCAGTCCAGAAAACTTGAAAAGCTAGGGGTTTTTCAACACGGGCTACAAAACTGCTATCTCAGTTCAAAACCCATGTTGAAGGTTAACTATTTCCTTTAAGGGCAAAGCCGTCCCATGGAGACACCCCTCCGAGTGGCCCCGACGGTCTCTGGATTTCCAGGCGCGGGGGCAGCGGTCAATGACCGACCATCTCGGTTGTGGGGGGGGGGCGACTATCCCGGGTATGGGACGGGCAGTGTGACCTGACCCCGTGTGTGTGGCGGCGGCAGGCGGGCGGGCCGGTCGGGGTCGGAGTGTTAACCGCGGCGGCCGTCAGAACTGTGATCCTATGGTCGGCTGGCTAGCGAGATGCTGTGCGAGTCTGTCCGCCGGCTGGCGGCGGGAACTGCGCGTATGTGGCTGACGCGATCCGGCGCGGCGGGCGTGACGGAGGGAGAGGTAGCCCCCGAGTGCCGGGCTGCGGCGGCGGACGTGACGGAGGCAGAGGTAGCCCGAGTGCCGGGCTGCGGCGGCGGACGTGACGGAGGCAGAGGTAGCCCGAGTGCCGGGCTGCGGCGGCGGACGTGTGCCGCCGCCGACCGACTCTGCAACGTCATCTGCCGACGGTGTCAAATACTAATATACGATGTTGTTACACGGCTGTTTGGTGCGGAGCGAGTGTCGGCGGAGCATTCCATCGCGATGACGCGAGACCTTTCGCGAATATGTGTTGAGTTGACTGGTGGTATAGGCCGAGATGGGCATCGCTTAACAACGAACAATAGTTGAACAAACACTGCGGTTACGAGCTGAACCGTCATTTTAAAAGAAGCTTCATTACTTGCCATGCTGATACGTAAATTGAGGCTCCGTTGTACTCTTATTTACAGGAAAGGTTGCAGGACTAATATGTTCCTTAGCTTCTTTGCTAAGGTTTCGGCGAGGTAAAAATCGCGTCCACACATTACTGAGAGCAGTCGGGCGGGCGTCGGCGTACTGCCCGACTGAGTCACGCATGTTTCTCACCAGACTCGATGTCTCCCGACTTCCAAGGCATTGTATCAACAAAAGGAATACACTTGTCACATTGCATACGATCACCTAATGCTGGTGCTTGGTTAGGTCAATGGCTTTAGTCTGTATTCTGTATTCTGTAGTCTCTACTAACTCGTGGCGCCATGTGGCATGTTGTACACTAGCAAGCAAATGCGAGTGTTATCGATACGCGAGTGTTGCATCCTGCAGCTGATAGAACCTGGATTGCATCAGCATAACTACAACAGAGACATACTGGTGAGAAGCAGCGGACTGACAGCTCTGAAGCAGGGGGGAGATAAACACAACAGAGCATCAGAGGCAGACTTAAAAACAAATCAGATCTGCGATCTAAATCAAATAGCTCGCTGCTGTTTTCACGCTTTCTGTAACATATAAAAGGATCGCGCATACACCTGAGCAGCAATGAACGTGTCTGTCAATGCATATGCCGTAGCTGACGGGTACGATCGCAATCACCGTAACTGACTGGAACGATCGTAATCACAGTCAATGCTGAGTAGAGATCACAGCCCGCCGATCACTCAAGAGCGTGGTTCATCAGTTGGCAGCGTTCATGTCGAAGAAGACCTCTCTCGGTCCCTGAAGACGTACTTCCTCAGGAGCCACGTGTCTGGCAGGGAGGTACACGTCCGGTGGTAGTCGGCGCGGACACCGGGGTCGGTCAGCTCTACAACGACGGTCGTATTTCCTCTGCAGTCTGCACTCCGCACCTCCTGTCGGAACACGTCGATAAGGGTGGTAACACGCCTCAGGTGACGCCAATCAAATCGGGCATGGGAAACATCGGCCCCGGGGACAAGTATCGACGTTCAATCACTGGTTAATTCAAACGAGGTGTACTAAATAGTGACTAGGTGGATATATTTTATGAACTATAAAATAGGGAGCAATGAGACATCAGTTCTGGTAATAAAGAGTGGAATTGCTTTTGTACTGATACCCAGCAACAAACCAAATATTGAAACGACTTATTAAGTACATCAATCAAACCTTCTCTCCAATAGATATCAATCTGTCTTCAAACCAAGGGTTCGTCAATTTTCTTCTAATAATTCAGCGGATGAATGCATACTCGTACTCGTAACTAGGGGATGCACTGTGGGCCACAAGCCCGATCTAGCCCGCCATAATCCATCGGAGCGATTTTTCCCATTTAAATATGAAACATACATGAAAATGTTCGGAATTGACCATGGACTAAGAATTGATAATAGTTTTTTAGTGCAATCACACATGGAGGTATAAACGGCACCGAAACACGGAACTTTGTATGAAGCTTACAGCAGGGAGTCCGTGGCTTGCGAAAACGATGTATGTTTACGATGAAATGACGAATGAGATAGAACATATTTAAATTGTGCATGTTTTTAGGTTAAAATGAAACCTTGGCTACACTATGAGATCAAATTTAAAACAAAAAGTATGGTATTTCATTTCGTGCTTATAATGACAGTTTGTATTGTCATAACAGAAATGTCAGCAAAAACTTAAATGCAGTTTTTTATGATGATTGGGGTTTTATGGCGGACCGACAGCGAAGATCGCATGCCGCCCAAAATGCTTTTTTTTCTCTCGATAGAGCCGATCTAATGAATAACACACGATAACACGGAAGTACGAGCATGGTAGTAACCCTCAATGGTTTAGCTTGCTGTGGCAAGTCCAACTTCCTGCCCCAACTTGCTTGCCCCCGCACCCAAGCGGGGTGATTGTATTATTTCTGCCACCCGCCGCACGCGCAGCCGCTGCCGTGCATGCGAGAAGGTGGGACCCCCTGTTAACTTCCAAACTAG
This sequence comes from Semibalanus balanoides, assembly GCA_014673585.1. NCBI lineage: Eukaryota > Metazoa > Arthropoda > Thecostraca > Balanomorpha > Balanidae > Semibalanus > Semibalanus balanoides. The sequence goes on along the minus strand of VOPJ01011838.1, from coordinate 558 downwards.
TGGTGTCAATCGGTTACCAAAATTTTGGTTACCGAAAAAATGTTGTGACCGATTTGGTAATCGGTCGGTCAGGCTTATAAATTTTTGAACACTTTTCGGTGACCTTAATGTGTGCCTACCAGCGTGACCACACCTTGGGATTTGTCCCAAGATCTTGGGATTATACTTCCGACATTGGGACCTTGGGATTTTGATTCTAAAGCTTGGGATATTGTTATGATATCATAAAATTTTCATTTTCACATGGGAATGTGTTAAAACGGCAAACAAATGAGTGCAAAATCGTTGAAATACACCATTCAAGACATTACTGGAAACAATTATTCATAGTTTTCATTCACAAATCGCACCAGTAAATACAATTAAATAGCGTCACAAGCCCAAGGCCTCGTATGTCGTCGCAGCTGAGACTCATAAAATTTACCTCGAACCTAGACATCGATACACCAGTTTTTTTGGATATGGATACGTCGCAAAAGGCCAGATCGACGGTGGCTACAGCAGCTCTGGCCACCGATACCCTCGTGTATGTGTCTGTGTGTAGGCTTTTTGATATAA
>VOPJ01011837.1:0-50379 GCA_014673585.1 Semibalanus balanoides | reverse complement strand
TGGAGCTGCACGCGTTTGTACTGGTTCGTACGTTTGGTCCCTGGTGGCAAACCGCGTCTGCGCGTGGCTGTCGCTGATGCTGGCCATCCTCAGCTACGGCGTCATGGTCTGGCGAAGTCGGAGGCGTGTCAGGCTCTTTATTATCGGTTATATCCATGTCATCCTTGATGTTTGAAATAACGGTAATTCATACAGGCGATTGTAGTCGAAAACTACGCATACTTCGTAATTCGGCAGACCAAAAAAACAAATCTAAAAAAAATGATAAGCTTTGACCCAGTTCACGGCACAAATGGAAACGAATGAATACAATGCAATGTTTAGGATTTGTTTTAATTTAAACTGGTTTTAACTTTCGACTTCACCTGTCACTGAGTGCCGAACCATTGGTGATTTTACAAATAAGCAAATAGACCCTATTCAGATTCTGCGCGCGGTAATTTTTCGCTCGCCGCTTCTAAACCATTACACGTTGCGTTCTAAAACTTTCTGGCTTTTCCTTTAATTGAATTACACGTCTTGTATTTTTTTAAAAAGAACTCAGACCGGCAGAGGCGGTGCCAGGCTCACGTTTTTGGAAGGACATTACGAAAGCCGTTATGCGGCGCATACTTCCTTCGTAGTTTGCGGTGCAATAAATGCATCAGAAACGAAGTCACTGTCATAAACATCATACATACATACATTTTACATGTTTAGGGGGCATAGGTGCACTCAGGTTCATAAAATGGGTGGCGATACCCTCCCTCAAATAAGGTCCAACTTCCAATTAGTAAGATGATAAAAGGCGTTACGCACATGGTGCCCCCCATGATGTTTACCTGGATCTGCCATTTCGCAATGTAGTTAACAAATTATTGCAAAAAAACACATGTGACGTATATATCGTCCCAAACAATCACGAAAAGCACATATTTTTTATCAGAAAAAAAAATCATTTTACATCCCCAGAATCCGCATATGATTTTGTTTTCGGTACTTTTCCCTTTATATATTGAAGTCCATTACATTGGAAGCTCAAAAACGTTTTAGACATGCAAATCGGTCCAACCACATGGCTGCAATGACCTTTTAAAAAAATAACACAAAATAGTTTTTTGGCCCTGTGGCCCCCCATTTTTGAAAAAAAAAATCGGGATCCAAAAAGACAGATCTTTTCATGGCGAAACGAATGTTTTTTGTCTCATTGAAATCGGCAGAACAGTTCTCGAGATCTTGGGGGGGGGGGGCAGAATCTGCCCCCCGCAGGTTATCGTAGTTCTGGCCGCCCGCAGGGAATATAGGGTTAAGCTAAAAGGGTCACATGAACAATCACACAACTGCTGGTACTGTGAAACCTCTTTTTAAGTGCAGCTATTTTTACAAAGATACCTTTTGGGCCCGACCCACCCGGGTGCGTTTTTCATGCGTTGCGTTGCGTTCCGCCAAGTCTCGATGCCTCTCAATGGATCTAAATGCGTCTCAATGCGACACAATGCATCTCAATGCGTCTCAATGGGTCTGAATGCGCTGCATTGAGACCAATTTAGACACATATAGGCGCATTGAGACGCATTGAGATTTGAGACCCATTGAGAGGCATCAAGACGTGACGGAAAGCAACGCTACGCATAAAAACATACCCGTGTGGGTCGGGCCTTAGTGCAATGCATGCGCGTTGCACATAATTCCGTTGCTCAGATTATTTTATGAGTGCCATGATCTCTGCTTATTGGATTACCTGAATTATAACATTGGGCTTTTAAGGTGGCTATGTTAAATTTGATTATATTTTCAACTATGCATCTTATTTTATTTTTTAAATCCCGTTTTATCTGTTTGAGACTGAACTAAAGCTTTTTGAAATTGGGCCTAAGCTTTTGGAATTTAATGTTAATCTTTTTAAAATCTTAATTTATCTTTTTAAATTTGGCCTTTTTAAATTGGCGCTAAAAGGTGTAAAAGAGACGTGGAGCACTTTGCAAACTATTTATATCCCTCATATTTCTGCGAATCGATTCATAAGCCGATCCGCTTCCACTCTGGTTGCCCGCCATTAAAAACAGCTCTGCCATCGCGGGGCTTCTGCCATAGCTCAGCCGCAAATGGTAGGAAGGCGGCTGGCTGGAGTGGGCTAATTTCAGACAAAAGACGTGTTTTAGCTCAGCTAATGGACACACAGCGGCACCATAGCTAGAATTCCCATATCTATGGAAGCACACTTTCTTAAGACAAATTTCCATGTAAAAACATTCGTTGGCGATTGCAAGATAGTTGCAAGCATACCACTCAAGATGGTGCAATAGGTTCTCCATTTCATAATGCAGAAGTAAAATCATAGTCGGTTTAATGACAATGACCTTAAAAGAGTCTTGAGCAGTTAAAATTGATAGCGCTCAGAAACCCATGAAATATCCACTCAAGCAATACTCGAAAGCGATGAAAACACGTCTTTGTAGTTCGCGAAATGAAATGAACATTTAATAACAAATGAAATATGCGCTGGTCGCCACTGCAGACTTATATGGCCTGCCATTGAGTCAGGTGGCGTTCGTGCTCGGACGCGACAATAAAGTCCGGGCCGGGTGACTGATGGGTCTACAGTGGCAATCCATCACTGGAGATTTCACTGCAAATTAGCCAGCCCACTGTGCTGATGACGCGCCTCGGCCAGATAAAATAGATCGTCAGCTGGTGTCGCGCTCTCGTTAACATTAGCCGGAATTGATGCCGCCTCCAGCTTAGGAGGAAATCCAATTTAGAGTTGGCTCAAAAGAAGCTCGCACTCAGCCTGGAAATCTTGGTCGCTGGTTCCGATAACGGATGGAGATCCTGAGCAGGCCGGGTTCCTTGTCATCTTCCCCCAGCCGGTCCTCGGTTTTCTGTCACTCCTACATCTGACATCAACCCTGGTCACGTGACGACGTGACGTGACGTGACGGTATGTGACGACCGAACAGCTGACCTCCGGGAGGAGGGGGAAGGGGGGGGGGCGCTGCCTTCATAGCTCAGGCCTTTCCCGCATCTTTGTCCTGCGAGAGAGGGCGCCGTGCTGAGCCCGTGGATGGTAGCTCGGTTGACGTGTCACATTGTCCTACTTTATTCCTTCTTATTTGTCCGATTGCTTCGCAGTGGTTCGAACAGGTTGAAACCAAAGCAAACGATCAGACTTCCGTGAGCGATATGAAGTCATTGAAAACCAATGCAGCACCTGCACCACCTTGCCAAACCTTAGCACCACTCTGCGTTACTTCCAGTGGCTGATAGCGACGTGCGTACAAAGTTACTGTTCAGTACTAGCACCACTCTGCCCAGCACTAACACTGGTCTCTTTCACCACCGGCCTACTAGCACCACTCTGCCCAGCACTAACACTGCTCTGTTTCACCACCAGTGGCCGGCGGAGACATAGAGTACCGGCACTGGAGCGTCATCTGTGTGGTGCTGGTGCTGGCCGCCGTCACCAGCGTTGGTGTCGGTGTGCCGCTGGCGCTGCAGGCGCGGCGCACCGCCGGTCTCACCGAGCGGCTCGAGATGGTGACGTCACTGCTGCAGCAGGTGCCGCTCATAGACGGGTGAGTGACGTCATACGCTGCTTATAGACGGGTGAGTGACGTCATACGCCGCTCATAGACGGGCGAGTGATGTCATAGACGGGTGAGTGACGTCATACGCTGCTCATAGACGGGTGAGTACCATTCATAGACAGGTGAGTGACATCATATACGGGTGAGTGACGTCAGACGCTGCTCATAGATAGATGAGTGACGTCATGCGTTGCTCATAGACGGGTGAGTGTTATTTCTTAGCGGTCACCTTCACTGAGTAGCTGACTGCTCTTGTAAGTGACGTAGTGCTGGCCATAGGCGGATCCAGAAAGTGTGATTTTGACAGTTTGGGGGGCGCAAATCCCAAAAATTATCGCATAATTCTGAAAACTCATCGGATTTCGCTTGCTTATGTATCAATAACTGATTTAAAAACAAACTTCCCTCTAGTAAAGTTGCTTAAGTTTTACGACAAACTCAGGAATGTGTCAAATTTGCGCCGATTTTGGGTGGTTTGGGGGGCATGGCCCCTTTGCCCCCCTGGATCCGCCCTTGGTGCTGGCAGGTGACGAGAAGGGGGCGGAACGCAGTGAAGGATCACTGACTGCAGGCTCAGTAGCCTCTCTCTGGGAGCTCGTATTCTTTTGAGCAGGACAAATGAATTCATGCACTGTTACATCATAGTGTTTATTTTTTATCCAAGTATTTATATCATGAATTTGATATTTGTATACATCATAGTATTTATGGTGTCATTGTCATGCACTACTTAACGATAGATTTGGCTTTGCTGCTGCAATTAATGTACAGTCTAGGGCAAAAGTTCCGTCCCAGGGCTAGTCTAAAAATCCGAACTAGTAGTGCGGCATCTCTTCCTGGTTGTGCGCAGCTCCGGCGGGGTCAGATTTGACGAGTGTTTCGGGCTTGCTGCAGTGCTGAAATTTGAGAACCACTTGAACTCTCCAACGTTCAAGTAATACCTGACACGCGGAAAGGGGTTGCGCCACCCGCCTGAACCTCTGCTTCAGAAGCTTGGGGTGGGAGGGAGGAGTGGGATAAAAGTGACTGGGCACCCGGCTGACTACAAGCTGCCGGGCTGTCTGGCAAGCGATTACGTAATGCGAGTGGGATTCGAGGCATGATTGAACTGGTGGACTGGATTGTTTCGAACACGTAGAATGGCTGAGGAGGAGAGGTGTGATTAACCCTTGCCAAGTGAAGCGTCCGATAGCATACGTAGAACCGTGCAGCCGGTGGGGATTGGTGACAGGTTGACTGGGGTAACGACGTCCCCTACAGGGTCCCACCCCCCGCCTGGCGTTTGGCCTTCCTTAACTGAGCTTGACCCATCACAGCTCTGGACGGGTGCCAGTAGTGTCGATGCGCTGTCGGTAGGAGGTGGCTATATGGTATCTGGTAGAATAACAATTAATCGTCAATAATTATTTGTGTACTTATTTTGGCACCTCTACTGATCCAACTATTGATCTCTGGCATTCCTTACCTTTATAGTTTGTGAGGAGCTGCCCAGCAGACGGGAGTGTCTTGGAGCTGCATTGCGCATCGGGCACAATTCTCCCGGCAATAGACGCTCTTATCCGCATGACATGACTAACCGTACGCTTTCCTGACCCGGCTGAGCTCAGCAGTCGCTCGCAAACGCCTGTCAGTGTGAGGGCAGAGGTTGGGTGTCAAAAAATGTGTCCATTGCTGGTAGGCCCCATGACACTTATAACCCGTTCCTACGATTATTTATTAAATCAATAGTGTTTACGCTGAAAATAATCGATATTAGCATCATTAAACAACATTGCAGCGCATAGCGGCGACAATTTTCGACTTCGTGTGGCATTTTTTCGCCCATTAAAATCTCAAAAAGCTACCATCAGTAAGATCACCGTAAGCTCAAAAGCGAATTGTGACGGGTGGGAAGACAAGCTTCGAATGTTTCATTTCGGTTACCAGGGGTCACCTCATTCCTCATGTTACCGTCGGCATTTGGCTGGGATCTCCAGTCACTTCCATTGCTGGGGGGAGGGGGGCGTCCCCCTTGTCTAACTTCCGAACCTAATGATGCGATTTAAAACGCGACATGTGGGTGATCGAAAGGTCTTCAACGAGCTGAATCTAACGAAGGCTTAATATGTGTTTTCCATGGTCATATGTCAGTTCATGGTCAGGTCGCAGGTCAAAATTGAGGTATCTAAGTGTATGATCCATATTTTCCATATAACGCTTTCCATGATCACCCAAAGTGGTATCAAAGTATAAAATACGTTCCACATTAGCTACAGTGAGATTGTAACGAGCGAGCGCGAAGCGCGGAGCGAGTCGTCATTGAATACCGGATTTTTCTCACATATAAGCGGCGACCCGGCCGGGCCGGGCCCGGCCCGGCCGGGCCAGACCGCGACGCTGGTCAGAAGCTTATATTTTTTAACGCCGCATCCGATTGACAAGCGGTTTCGCATATGAAATAGCCCATGGCAATGACATTATGATTTATTGACATGTTTTTTTTTATCAATGTGATGGGCTCAGCCGGCGCGTAGACAACGTGCAGCGTCAGGGGTTCGAAAGTATATCCCTGCTGTAGCTGAGAAACGGGCTGGACGCTAGTTTAGCTAAAATTTGGTGTAAGGCCTGGAGACCAACACCACTGTGTTGGCAATGTTGCTACAGGTCCCTCTGGGTCACACTGCACGTGCGCACGTGGCACCCTGTTCGCGTTCCACTGACACAAAAGTTATCTTACAAAACATCGTTGAATATCCGGACTTATATCGGAACCAAAGCCGCAAAGACACGGGTCAACACAGATGCGTAGAGAAACGATCCGCCCGGCGTATGCACTATGTGTCCCGATCTAGCAAGCGGCGTCGTGGTACGGTGCAAGTTACTGGCTATACAAGCGCAAAAATTCATAGTTTTATGACGTCTTCACAATTTAAATCAAGTGCTCAGCACCTATGGGACGCGAAAAGCGATGAACAAAACCAATCGCGTAGAAAATGTATGTCCTCTAAAATGCATGCAAATTGAAGGCTTAACCCTATTAGTGCAGGCCTCCCGGCTACCCTATTTAGTGGCAGGGGGGGGGGCATATTCACCCCCCCCGGAGATCCCGGATCTATACCCGTCACGATTTTCAAAAATACAACGGTTGTCGTATTACATTACATGATCTACATTTACTAAAAAACGAATGTTATTAATCTTAAATAGGGGGGCAACGGGGGGCCAAAAAGTACAAAAAATTAGAGGGTATTTTTTGAGATCCACACAGCTGCCATTGTTTATCCAACTGATTTGAATTCATCACCAGTGATCGATAACATGGAGTAGGAAAAATGATTTGATGACGATTGTTAAAAATTCAAAAATCATGAGGCGTGTGCAGGTCAACTTCAAATTGGGGGGCAAAGTAAAAGCGTAAATCAAATACGTTTTTTGATGGTTTCTGGGTAAAGTGCAATAGTTTTTTATTTGTACATAATACAAAATAGTTATTAAAGCATATTTTTGTAGCCATAGGCGGTACCAGGTTAACGAAAAAGGGAGGCCAAAATATACAAAATATGAATGCAGCAGTCATGCTTCTACCACGGAATATATCAGATTACTGGTTCATAGATAGTTCCCATTTTGATGCTGAAAATATCATAGGGCTATCCAGGATCCATTTGGGGAGGATGCAAAACCTTTTGATAAAAATAAATCACGCTTAATATAATACTAACTAAGTCAACAATTCTAGTTGCTTGCAATTTTCAATTCAACATAAGGTTACCTGCTTTTACCCCTAGCTGGGACTCGTCTATTATCTCAAATGTTTCAAAAAGGACCCCCTGGTTGGCTTTTCGCATCGGAAAACTGCATGTTTGTTATGTCCCCTTGTAGGTCCCATGCATCAATAGTTTCTTGCAATAATATTGACTCCCCCTTTTTTCGATTCCTGAGCGCGCCTCTGCAATAAAATGTATTTATTTTCCTCTCCTGGATCATATGTCCAGTCTATTCTCCTATTGTTTATTGCACCGTAATCGCTGTATATCTTTACACTATGCAAGTTTACCCACCCTTTTTCTGGCCTTGGAACCAGCCCTTCGGAAACTCAAGACGTAATAAACTTTTGCAAAATTGGAAAGGAGAAACTAATCTCCAGCATCTTCATAGCAATAAACGCAATTTGCATAGCTTTATTGGCTGCCAGCTAGGCGTTTCATACTTTTGTAGAAATCCCCCCTTTTCAAGTACCTGAAACCGCCTCTGCCGTAAAAATCCTATATATCATGAACATCAACTAATTTGAACTTATTTCAATCGCCGTAAACCTATGCAACTTCTTCATACTTGAGGCAGTTAGGAAGAATCCATGAATATCGCATTTCCGTATTATCGCCAAATGTCGCCGAAAAATCCTCCCAAAACTGGACCCTGGAACCGCCTCTGTTTCAACCTCAGAACCTCCAAATTTCGGACACCAGACTGTGAAAAATCAGAATTTTAAGGAAAGTCCAAAAGTTTCATAAGCCTACTCGTAGCCGTTTTTCGGAGATATCTAAGAAAAACATGAGGGGTGGGCAATATTTTGCCCCCACTGCCACTAATAATGGAGGGGGGGGTTAATGCAGTATTCACTGTTATCTGCCGTAATCATTTGTATTGACCGATTCTATAAAATTTTTCTTCATTAAACCGCCGTAGTTTCAAAAACCAAAGGGTGGCTAGACGATCAAAATGATGCAGCTGTAAAGCGGCCTCCAATCCATCTAATACCACCAAAATTAATTTTTGCTTACAAACATGAGCGTTGGGCCGGGGGTGATATTTTTGACGGCGGATTTATTCGGACAGCTTCGTCCTTTCGCCGTTTAAGACGTCTTCTGGTTATTCCCGACGGAGTGAGTGAGACTGCGAAGCGGTCTCACGAACGTAGTCCTTATAAGATGGACCAAATCCGTCTTCATCTTGCACCCTTGCCTTGCTTGCGTGAGTTTCAGGGATAACTACCGTTTCACTGCACTATTATGTAAAAGAACCACCTGATAATTTTTATCGTAAAATAACACATGGTATATGGCTACGTGAAAAATATTTGACTCAACAACAGAAACTGTCCATCATCCATAAATAACGAAATAATACCGCCGGAATGATAAGGCGGGTGATTTGACCTTCGAATTCACCTTCACAGGTGATAGTCAGAAATTAAAATACTAAATGCAACAGAAAGGTGGCAGGTAAGTGTTTGTTTTAACTATAGCGAACAAACAACAATGGCTTTTGCCTATCAGTTTTGCCGTTGATGCCACAAATGAAATTACTCGCTCGCGTCTGCTTCATGCATGCATGTGCTTTTTACTCATAAATACCCAGGATGTTCTTAGACAGTTTGTTTCTAAAAAAAACAGCATTGGCATTCATTTGTATCTATCTGGCCATTAAAGCAACAAACGTGATTTAAAATATAACATCATTGAGTAAGCTCATACCTAACTTAGGGAGCCATAATTCCAGTCAAAAAATAAAGATATTAGTTGAAAAATGTGGTTTGGCTATGTTCATGCGTGGTTCTTCAGATGTGTTTTTAATGAATTATTTAAGAATTTTGAAATTTAGATGATATTTTTTAAATACAAATTGGTTTTAAATATTTCGTGGCTGAAAACGCAAACATTAAAATCATGTAATAGATAATTTTTCTAACCGCTGTCATTGCTATTTTGTTTTTGTTGAAATGTTATTTTGCCTCAAATAAAGCCTTTATTCGACTGTTAAATTTATCTGATTTTCGTCAAACCTGTGTGTAGTTACGTCAATAAATTTTACTATATCTCAACATTTTTCCGACAAAAAATTGCTTCGTTTTTGTTTGGCACGGAAGACGTAAAAATATTTGTAGGAGAAAGTCTACGAACTTTGGTGTTACTAGCGTGTTGGTTTTTGAGCTATTACAAAAGCCGTTAGAGGAGCATTTTTTTCGTCTCTCCCCAGCAATGACGGGATAATCAGCCCATCTGTCTATGAATATTGCGATTCTTCCTTTCCATCAAACCACGGTAGCTACCCAAGCAGGAGCTCCAAAGCTCTCGCCACCCCGTATGTTTACCCAGTGGACCGACCTAATCTCCACTCCATCTCCCCTTTCTCGCTCCCCTCGACCAGTCGTGGGTTTTGACGTCAGGTCAAGGTCACAGCTGCGCCACGCCGGCGGCATGCACAGCGGGTATCCAGTTCAGTGGCTCCCAAACTTGATATCGTGGTTTTTTCCTACCTTGCGACGACCTATCGGGGGTGAACTTAGTAAATAGTTGCTTTGGATTCCACTGGTGCAAGCACCTATTGACCCGATTCTAGCGCCGGCCAGTGGACGGAACATTTACCCTAGACTGTACCTAATTCAAGATCTCGATCATCAAGCTGCATCGCATTTTATTTCTGGCTGCGGACACGACTGGGTTAACCCGCCATTGGCTAGGGGGTGAAAAACGCCCCACAGGAATTTGTACAATAGCTTAAAAACTAACAGTGCTTTCTACGCAAAACTTTAAGTATCTTCTCCTACATCAATATGACGTCTTAAGTGCAAAAATGAAAAAAGACGAAATTTGTCGAGTTATATCAAATTTAAGGACGTTTCTACAGATGACTTTGATGCATATATCAGGTTAAATCTAACAGACTATACAAATGTCTTTCCTCAAGCAAAATGCATTCAAAAACAGTCAAAAGATAACAAATAACAAGGGGCAAAAAGGGGAAAATAACAAGGGGCAAAAAGAGATCTCGAATTTGGGAAAAATTTGGATTTGGACCCTCAAAAATCAAGAACATTTTGTGGGGAAATGCCCTTAAAACAAACATATTTAAAAATTGTCATTAAATAGGAATATATCCAAAAGAACCACATATGAACAATACCAAAAACTAAATTTAAAAGCAATATCTGTATTTTTGACTGACTGATGGCTCCCTAAATCACTGTTATGTAGGCTTTTTGCATTTCTGACCAGGTACAGACAAATAATGATATAAATAATCACTTTATTTCTGAGACAAAAATGGTTAAAAACATGTTTTTAATATATTATATATAGTATATATATATATATATATATATATATATATATATATATATATATTTCAAATTTTAACCTTTTATGACCTGACCTTGACCTTATATCTGGCAGGGTGTGCAAATAGCTTCTACAAACGAATTGCATGCGTAAGATTAGATAACCCATAAATCATGTGTTGCATGGCGTCTTGCCAAAAGTGACCTGAATTGACCTGATCTTGACCTTGACCTTATATTAAAATTCACTTTTGCTTATACGGGAGATGCATCATACCTTTGAGAGCAATTTGTTCGGTAATAGTCTCAATCTTTGGCTTTGGATGAAAAGTATGGCCCAAAAGTTCAAATATCTCACATTTGAACTTTGACCTGACTGTGACCTGACATGTGACATTATTTATACAATTTCTTGTGTGCTTTAGAATGGTCTCTTTAATATATTGATATTGCCGCATTGCGAGTCTCACAGCGGTTATTGGTTTGGAAGATAACGAGGGTCAAAAACGCCCCCAACCCACCCCCAGCTAATAGCGTTCGGCTGAGATCCAGGCCAACGCCGGGTTAAGCGCTAGTGGCCAGTGGGCTTCATGAATTATGCTTAGCATACCTCTTAGAAGTAATCAATTTTACACGAGCTCTTCTGGCTTGTTTGGTGCAGAAGAATTGGCGTGTGTCGGGATATTAGCCGTTTTCCACTTTACTGCCTGAAAGTAGGCTGTACCGAAAGGCATTAATGCAATGCGGTACAGTCTAGCGCTACTTCTCCGTATTTGCTTTACTGACGGAAGTGATGACGATATTTAAAATGTCAGACATGATTCTTGGAAGAGCCACCTTCACAATTCATATCAGTGGACTTTTGGGGATAAATCCTTTTGATTATTGACAGCAAGAGCAATACAATCTGGTCAAATCAGGCCAAAGCCCAATCCATGACCCATTTTCAGCATCCAGCCTTCTCAGGTCAATACCTACTGACAAGTGACGATGTCATAGCTCTGACGAGGGTCACGAGTGGGGACAGAACTGGGTGAGGATCGCGGACTGATCTGTCAATAGCCTCTTCACGGGGGTTCAAATTCTCCTTAGCATGGCAAATGGTTGGGCGCGGTGATTCGTCATTGTATCGTTGATGTTTTATACTGCCCAGTCTCAGGTTTATACCCGATTCTGTTGCTGAAATAGGTGCGCATAGTGCCAATTTCAGTTCTGAAGTAACCAAAGTAACCCAAAGTATGTAAGCGCTGAAGTGAATGCTGTCCTACTCGAACTACGTACTAATCGTAATAAATGTACACGAAAATGACAGAACATACAACCTGAAAAACACAGCATCGCAATCTTATAACGCGTTAATCCTAAGTATCTCATGCATTTGAACGCAAACTCATATAACTCAGGCTGAAATGCATAACAGCATAGCTAGGCAAACAGCTGATGAATGCACTATCGTTCCTTTACGTTCCCTGTCTTGATTCGTTGACCGCCTCTCCACGCGCTGAGGTGCTCTGCGGCCGCGATGGCCTGGCAGTCAACGGCGCAGTTCTCCGCGCCACACAGATAGCCATCGGTCAGTTGACGTGGCAGCGCTGGCCGACAGCTCGTCAGCAGGAGATCAAGCACCTCTCAGGGCTGGTGGCGGCAGCGATGGCATCCGGGAAGGGGGGGGGGGGCGTGGATGGCCTCCACCGCAGACATGACACAAGACGAAAAATTGCTGGATTACTACAAGTTCATTTTAATGCACTCTTGTGAAAATCGGCGTACATAAGGTTTTTGTTAGTCAAACGTACCTAGAGCTGCAGTCCTAGTTCAAAGGCTTACGTAATCACACATCAAGTTTTAGCCATTTGTTCCGCCATCGATCGCCCCAGTCAGAGCCCGGCTGGCCTGTCGCGCGCGGCGATCTCAACACACGTGCAGAGGCGTTTCCGGCGCCTCGGCTGGTCTCGGCGGCGACTGTGGCGCGCCCTGGCCGTGTCGCCGCCCAAACAGAGGCCGTTGACTGCCAGCTGACCGTGCAGGGAGGAGTGCAGCGTTATTTATGGGAAATGTTGACCTTCCACACATAAATAGAGACAGTAGCCGTTTTTACGATGGGTTATTTTGCGCGAAATGTTTTAAACATTTTAAAATGTTTTAGAAGTAGCCGTTTTCACGATGGACTAATTTGCAAGAAAAAGGGTGTTTTAACCCTCGCCCTACGGGACCGTAAGGCGAGAGTTATTTTTTTTCTCGCAAATTAGTCCATCGTGAAAACAGTTACTACTAAAACATTTTAAAATATTTTAAAACATTTCACGCAAAATAATCCATCGTGAAAACGGCTAGTGCTTGAAATCGATAGACGAGACCAAAATGATTATTTCCTCTACCATCCCTAACAATCAACAGATATTGAATACAAATAATCTTAAATTAGCTGTTAACCTATGCACCCAACAACGGCCTAGTTAGTGACTGCGACCCTCATTTGTGTAAGCAATCGTTATGATGGCTCATTTTTCAGCATTAGAAGAATTGCATTGTTTTGTCTCTGGCTGTGCATGCACCTACAATATTTTACAATATTTTAGCTTATCAATAAAAACACTTTTCCAAAGCAACCAAAACACAATCAAAAAAGTGGCAACGAAATCGGTAGTCCATTTATGCACCCAACAGTGACCATATTTAGTGTCGGCGATTTGTTATGGAGTCATTATCTCAGTGCTTTCAAATTAAAGAAAAACGTTGGATGTTTCACACCTGATAAAAAGAAGGTTTATACCGTTCATCATCATATTTCAATCGATATATGTATGGATGTAGGTATGTACATCGATATAAGTATGTACTACGTGCATACATATATTTAAATTTATTAAATGCTAATTATAGTAATATACAAATTGCTATTTCACTTTTAAATTGAGAGGCAATCAAATTGATACCAAATATGTGTCATACGATAAAGCACAGCAAATAGATGAAAGTGTCAATGTTTCCCTTTAACGACTGCCTCCAGCGAGACTGTAGGTCACTCGAGACACTGCTGGAAGACACAACGGCCCGGGAAATGTTGCCTGGGTGACACCAGGGTCGCTAAGCTCTACTTTATTCAGACTTCATACATATATTCAGTAGAGGCTGAACTGCGGAGATATGATGAACTCAAACGCCTGTACTGACCAGAAGTAACAGGCCAGCACGTACTATTCTGCGCCTTTGTCGATGGGCCACACAAAACTGCAGCCAATGCGCCACCCTGTAGCCTCAAACAAATCCTGCTGGTCTGTCCTGAGAGATAGCCTGGAGGTCAGGGATCCTGTCCCGGAAGAGGAGCGGGTGGGGCACGAGGCGACAGGGGGAGGGGTTGTCGGCAGCAGACCCTGGCCTCTGTTCCACACCGCCGAGGCAGAGGGGCAACACGGGGGACGGGGTTGTCGGCAGCAGACCCTGGCCTCTGTCCCACACCGCCGGGGCGAGGGGGGACGGCAGCAGATCCTGGTCTCTGTCCCTCACCGCCGGGGCGGAGACGGGCGGTGTGTGTGGTGAAATGAACTATGTGTTAGGTGTTGGGGGTTGTCGGGCAACGCCCCGGGCCTCATGTCCACACACCCCAGCACGTCCTCCGCCTCAGGTCACAACGTACTTGACTCAACATCATCGCCGGACTATTTGGTCTGGCCGTGTATCCTCGCTCTCTGTGAGAATGGCGGTTCGTATTGTAAATATTTTAAGGGGGGCGGGAAATGGTTATGGCCCCCCCTGAATTAGTACACTTATAGACAACGGCGGCTGCCGGCTGCCTTGTGGATAGATGATATTGCTGTACAAGTATTTGTATTGGACGTCTTTAGCATTTGATGTCATCGCAATTGGCGGTGCCACGGCGTAGCAATATCGATCGAACACAAGATATGTGAAATCCTATACTGGCGTAATTATTTCAGGCAGCTCCCGTCTAACACAGCTTCTTATTTCAGACACAACGACTTTCCGTGGAATTTGCGGAACTTTGTGCACAACGAGGTGGACAACTTTAACTTCAGCGCCGACCTGCGCCGTGTGATGCCGTGGAATCTCAGTCGATGGTCCCACACCGACCTGCCGAGACTTCGACAGGGTCAGGTCGGAGCTCAGGTCAGTACAATATTTCACCTCTCCCAGTCCTGCAACCGGCTGGCCTCGTTTCATGTTGGCTTGGTTCTGTTAGCAGTGCCCCCACCGCCAGGTCTATCCCCCCAACCTGCCCTCATCCTGGTGTTCAGTTCAGGTCAGTGGTCAGCAGCCATAATAGGTCAAAGCTGAATAATGGAAATGCAGTAAAATACAGTACGGATTTCCAGACCATCGACAACCGAAAGAGCTTTCAGATAGAAAACAAACAAACGTCGGTTCTGGTAAGGTAATGGAAATGCAGTACGGTTTTCCAGACCATCGACAACCGAAACAGCTTTCAGATAGAAAACAAAACAAACAAACGTCGGTTCTAGTAATGCCAGTGCTAATTCAAATGAGTATTTCTCTTGTCATAATTTATGAAACTGGCTTCAAAGCATCTGCAACTGAAAGGATCCATTGACTCCAGAAATCACACCAAATGAATTAACAAGTGGTCGAACCTTTTGTGCTGATGAAACAGATTCCACTAGGCGGCATTTAGTGTGTTGTTCCACAAAAAGATGCAATGTAGCGTATCACTGCCAGGATGTTCAGAAGAAACAAGTTGAGACTATATTTTCTAAATTTAAAGCAAATTTAAAATGACGTGCAAGCAAGAAGCATCATATGTTTCCAGTATAATTTTCCTTGCTTTATCATTATCCATTTTGTAGGAACATAAATATACATAAAGTATAAGTTGTGGCAATTAATGCGAAATCGCATTATGACTAATTATGTCATATTTCCTTGTTTGCTTTAACTAATATCCCTTCTTTTTGAAGAAAATAATAATAAATAGCTCGTCCACAAGCTTTCTAAAACTGATGAATGTTATTGTGTCTGGGGATATTGACAGAATTCCTTGAATGAGATTGGAATAGTTAGGAACTTTCCAGATATCCAACGTCTGTTTCCACATTATAACTATTCAAATTTTGGCCGGTATAGAATTTATCGCCCCTAAATGCGTCATTAATTAATCCCTGTGTCTGTGTGAGTTCAGCTCGATCATTATCTTGATTAATCCACCCATTGGCAGCGCATTTTAACCGAGCACCGCGCGGTGAACCCTGCACCACCTCTTCGTCTCCCAGTCTGACCATTTCCGAGTGGCGTCGTTTCCATTGGGCGCGGGTCAGCGGTGGTGTAAAAACCGGCGGCCATTGTCTCGCCGGTGCTGACCCCGCGTTGCTGGCGGCGCTGCTGAGGTACAGAGACAAATGGCCGAGGTGTGAGGTGGCCGACAGCGGGCCGGATCAGAGAGGTGACAGCCGGGCCGCGGTAAATCTCACCCCCGGCCGTCGCCACCCCATCCGTCTTTGGGCGGCGACACGCCGGTAGACCGCAGAACCCACCCGCTGGCATGGACCGAGGGGCACGATCTGAACAGAGGTGGCGCTGAGTCCTGAGGACTTCATAGGCTGGCGCTGAGTCTAGAGGAGCTAGGATTATTTGGTGCGGTTCGCCGAGCTGAACCAGAGGCTCATGTGGTGCTGGAGCTGAAACTCAGAGGCGGGCGCTGAGCTGAACAAGAGTGAGTGATTGAACAGAAGGCTCTCTCCTGGTTTGTTTACTGAGCGCGAACAGAAAAGGTTTAGGTTGCTGATTCAGCGTCTGAACAGAGGTATTCCGGTGCTGAGCTGAACAGAGGCGGTGCCTGAAGCTGAACAGAGGCGGTGCTGAGACTTGAACAAATGTGCCATGTGGTGCTGAGGTTTCATAATATACTCAATGAGCAACATGAGTTAAGAAGCTTGAAATCATCGCAGGGTGGCTCGTGAGTGAAATCGATGTTTGAGCCTGTTACGACAAGATCCAGTAGGCGCTAAGCTGAACAGATCAGGTGTTGAAGGCAGACCTCGAGCTGAACAGAGGTGGTGGCCTGAGCTGAACAGGGTTGGGTCCTGAGTAACAGAGTGAGCTGAACAGAGTGAGCTGAACAGTATGTGAGCTGAACAGAGGTGGCGCTGAGTTAAAACAAGAGTTGGGCGCTGAGTGCTGAACAGAGGTCGTGTGCTGAGCTGAACAGAAGGTGGTGCTGAAGCTGGAACTAGAGGTGGGGCTGAGTACTGAAAGTATCAGAGATTGCCATCTGGCGCCTGAAACTGAACAGAACGGCTCGCGTGCTGAGCTGAAACAGAAGTGCTGGGCCGGCTGAGCTGAAAACAGAGTTGGCCGCTAGAGCTGAACAGAGTTGGGCCACTGAGAGTGAACACGCAGGGTGGGAGCACTGAGCTGAACAGAGTGGAAGCTGAACAGAGGTGGCGCTGAGTTGAACAGAGTGAGCGTGGGACAGAAGTGGCCGCTAAGCTGAACAGCAGGGTTTGGCGCTGAGCTGAACAGAGGTGGTGCTGAGCTGAACAGAGGTGGCGCTGAGCTGAACAGAATGAGCTGAACAGAGTTGGCGCTGAGATGAACAGAGTTGGCGCTGAGCTGAACAGAGGTGGCGCTGAGCTGAACATAGGTGGCGCTGAACTGAACAGAATGAGCTGAACAGAGGTGGCGCTGAGCTGAACAGAGGTGGGGCTGAGCTGAACAGAGGCGGTGCTGAGCTGAACAGAGGTGGCGCTGAACTGAACAGAGGTGGCGCTGAGCTGAACAGAATGAGCTGAACAGAGGTGGTGCTGAGCTGAACAGAGGTGGCACCAGCTGAACTGCAGTGGCACGAGGCGCCAGATGCGACACCGCAGACACATCGGACCTGCACGTGGAGCGGACTGAAGGTATTCAGGTGTAATTACTGGAGGATTGGTCCACAGTTATCCTGGTCTACCCTTCATTGACTTCCTATAATTATTTTAATAATTAAGTGTGACCAACTTGATTAGCTATGCATGACTCAATATCGTACGAAATTTGTCAGGTAATCATGCAATACTGCGAAAATAAGACAACATAAATGATCAGAAGCGGAAATTTGGCACAATCTGTTCCAGATGTTGATAAATGGTATTTCATGTTACCGGAAACGAGACCGAATGTATCGACGGACTTTGTCGCTGTCGGTCTAACGAAATCGAATTTACTTTCTAATAGCAAGTGTCAGAATGTCTGAGAACCAGCTTGGTCAGTCTGAGTTGTGTAGAAAATCAGTGCTGTAACCAGGCACGTAGCCAAGGGAGGGGCGACGGTGGCAGCTCCCCCTCCCTTCCCCCCTTGGAGGCCCGACGGGACCTTTTCGGCGCGCGCAGCGCGCCGAAGAGGGCCGACGAGACCACGCAAATCGCGGTATCATGGTCGAAGACCACGCGAAGCGTGGTCTTTTAAGAGTTTAGAGCACTTCAGAGATTCTTTAGGACCACCAGGGCCCTCTCTGAAAGACCAAACTGCCCTTGGACGTTGTATTGTATTGCATTGTATTGGATCAAAACAACCACAGGCCAAGAGCCCAATTACGGCTGCAGTCACACTAAACTATACTAATCTAAGTTCGAATATTAACATTTACAAATAACGCGAGTCCATGCGCAGCACAAGCCCGCAATACAAATAGACGCAACACATGTACTTTGCTAGTAAATATACAGTAAAAACAGCAGCATAAAGTAGCCATTAAAAACATAAAGTAGCCGTTAAAAGCGCTGGTAAAAGTAAACATATAAATAAATGATTTGCCTGGTGGAGGCAAAAGACAAAAAAAAATGTATATTTTCCCAAGAGCCCTGTGCTAGGGGCTCCTGAGAGGGGCCCCTGTACAAGCCGAAAGGGCCCCTGAATACGTCGAATGGGCCCATAGCCAGCACAGAGGGCCCCTGGAAAGAGCTTAGGGGCCCATGGGCAGGTCGGAGGGCCCCTGTGTAGGTCGGAAGGGCCCCTGGGGAGGTCGAAAAGACCCCTTAGTGGGTCAGAGGGCCCCCTGAACACGTCGAATGGGCCCCTAGACAGCACAGAGGGTCCCTGGGAATGTCGTATGGCGCCTGGGCAGGTCGGAGGGGCCCCTGAGCATGTCGGTAGGGCGAAAAAAGCAGTCAGTGCAGTTCCTCACCAGGTCGAAAGGACCCCTGAGCATGCTGGAAGGCCCCTAGCCAGATCAGAGGGCGTCCGAGAAGTTAAAAGGGCCCCTGTGCAGATCAGAGGGGCCCCTGACTGGACTGAAAGGGTCTCTGGGCGGGTCAGAAGGGCCCATGAACATGCCAAATGGGCCCCTCACCTGTACGGAGGGAGCAGACCTTTCATCCGTTCTACTGGGCTCTTTCATCGCTCGGGAATGGGCCCTCTCGAGGCCCTCCCCCCTCTGGGCGAAATCATGGCTACGCGCCTGGTAGAGACCCTTTTGAGGCACCGTCCCCGGTTGAAATATTGGCTACGTGCTTGGTTGATGGGTCTCTCTGAGGGTCCTGAGGGTCCTGGTCTAATCCAGTTCATTACAAGATGAAGAAAAAAAGGTGCATCATAAAATAAAGCGGCCGAAATCCGCCATGTTTTTATTATCATTTTCTTTGTTGGGGGGGGGGGGGAGGCTTTCAACACTCGGAAAGGGCCCTTTTTAGGTGCCGCCCCTCCCCTGGACGAAATCCTGGCTACGTGCCTGGCTGTAACATGCCTCATGCAAAATCTGACGGAAAATAGCGGTCACCATCGTGGTTCTTGTGTTATTGAACATGACAGCTAGCATTGCTAAGTGTCATATTCAGTCTTATTTAACATGAACCATTTCGAAGGTTATCCAATCCTTTGGGTAAACATCATTAGACTTAGCGATAGCTGAGGTTGACATCTTCTGTTTGAATCCAAACCAAACTGGTGAAACCACATCTAGCAACTCTAAATGAAAATTCTAAAAGCGGTAATGTCAAATAATTCCGACCACTTCACGGGGTGCCAAAACTAACCTGCTTCTCCTGCAGCGCCTATTGAAGGCTGGCGAATTTCCGTGGCCGGAGAACGCGAGAGAGGCTTTCAGTGAGCCGTTCAAACTCTTCTGCCTGCCTCGAGTGACGGCGGTCACCCTCCTCGTATGTTTTATCTTTTTGACGAGAGGCCGTAAGAGCCACAAGTTTATTGTGGAAGGTCTTAATATNGCACACGGAGAGCAAAGAAACCTAATAACTTATGATGAATATCACACGCCTATTAAATAATATTATCTTTCATTGTACATTAAATAATATTTTCTTTCATTGTACATACCTACCTATCGATCACTGTTGCTGTGTCTGTTTTTGATGTGTTTTTACCAAGGCTGAAGAAGGAGGCCGGACGGCCTTCGAAAGCTCCCATTTAAATATAAAAAGCTGGTGTTTGAATATATTTCTCTGATATTAAATAATATTATATTCACAAAACTGTCGAAAAATATGACTATGAGGCAGCTCCTGGCTCACTTTAAGTAATTACTAGTAAAGCATGCATGGCATGAAGCAGACGGAGAGAGTTATTGCATTTGTGTCCAGCACCTAATAAGTATTGTTGTTTGTTGCAATAATAAAACAATACTTACCTTTGTGTGGCTCTCAGTTATTTTTATTTCCGATTCTTAGTTGCGGAGGTGAATTCGAAGTCAAAGCATGTGCTTATCTTGCAGCCGGTATTTTTTTCTGTTTATTTATGGGTGGTGAAATTTTATTTAGTTGTGTTAAATATTATCACAGCCTTTACCATGTGTTTATTAACGATAAAATTAGCAGTATATACATTTCCATAATCAGTGCAGTGAAATGGTAACTATTCCTGAAACTCACGCAAGCAAGCAAGCAAGCAAGCAAGCAAGCAAGATGAAGACGGATTTCGGCCCATCTGCAAGACTACGCTCGTTCGAGCACTTCGCGTTCTCACTCACTCCGTCTTACTGAACAATGGGAGGAATACAACTGAAAACGGGCTGCATTCTCATGAAAAGCCTGAATGCCACGTCTCAGTTTATACGAGCCTCTCACAGTTCAAGACACAATGGCAGCCATGAGTCACGAACTGACCAACGCCAGTTCCTGGCTCCACTCCACGGGGAATCGATACCAATGAATACAGCAGTCAGACCGCTACAAATTCACGATATCTGAAATGTAAATGTGGCCATGACCGCTTCTGCCACCACTGGAGCATTTCTCAAGGGAAGACGTGACCTTTGATAGTAAAAAAATGTACCGTTGACTATGATTGTGTGTTTTGTTGCCAGTTGTGGGACGTCTATATGCCCTGTGAGAGCCAGTGGCTGGATCTGGTGCCAACAGCTGACTGTCTGTTGTATTGTGTTGCCAGTTCTGGGCAGCCTATGTGCCCCATGAGAGCCAGTGGATGGATCTGGTGCCAACAGCTGACTGTCTGTTGTATTGTGTTGCCAGTTCTGGGCAGCCTATGTGCCCTGTGAGAGCCAGTGGATGGATCTGGTGTCAACAGCTGACTGTCTGTTGTATTGTGTTGCCAGTTCTGGGCAGCCTATGTGTCCTATGAGAGCCAGTGGCTGGATCTGGTGCCAACAGCTGACTGTGTGTTGGTATTGTGTTGCCAGTTATGGGCAGCCTATGTGCCCTGTGAGAGCCAGTGGATGGATCTGGTGCCAACAGCTGACTGTCTGTTGTATTGTGTTGCCAGTTATGGGCAGCCTATCTGCCCTGTGAGAGTCAGTGGATGGATCTGGTGCCAACAGCTGACTGTCTGTTGTATTGTGTTGCCAGTTTTGGGCAGCCTATGTGTCCTGTAAGAGCCAGTGGATGGATCTGGTGCCAACAGCTGACTGTCTGTTGTACTGTGTTGCCAGTTTTGGGCAGCCTATGTGCCCTGTGACAGCCAGTGGCTGGATCTGGTGCCAACAGCTGACTGTCTGTTGTACTGTGTTGCCAGTTATGGGCAGTCTATGTGCCCTGTGAGAGCCAGTGGATGGATCTGGTGCCAACAGCTGACTGTGTGTTGGTATTGTGTTGCCAGTTTTGGGCAGCCTATGTGCCCTGTGACAGCCAGTGGCTGGATCTGGTGCCAACAGCTGACTGTCTGTTGTACTGTGTTGCCAGTTTTGGGCAGTCTATGTGCCCTGTGAGAGCCAGTGGATGGATCTGGTGCCAACAGCTTACTGTGTGTTGTATTGTGTTGCCAGTTCTGGGCAGCCTATGTGCCCTGTGAGAGCCAATGGATGGACGCAGTGCCGATGAGTCTGGAGCAGATTGACGTCGTCCGTCGGCTGGTTCACCAATACCCGCAGTACCTCAGTTTCGCGACCAGCTCACAAGGTAAGCTGTTGGCAGCTGACGACCTATCACCATGATTCTTAAATGGCGGTACTTACCCCATTTGGGGTAAAGGAGCCTTCGGCTGGGGGTGATGGTGATTGAGCAGGTAACTGCAAAATTATAGCTGGTTCGTTTGATGCTACCGCTTAATGCATAAAACAGTGCTATATCAGTTTTATGTATTTCTCTGTCACTACATTGTCACAAAGCATCAAAACCAATTCATGTTATATGATGTTCTAATTTGTGTTACAGTTTATGTGTTTCTATGCGCTGGAAACCACTTGTTGGGACTTAACAGCGCACATACTTACTTATATTCCTGTCCATAGATGGCACCAGTAGTAGGCGCCTGAAGTTATGCTGTACCGCATAGCTTGAAACTGATATTTGGGTCTGCGCAGGGGAAGGGAGGGGGAAACGAGTCAATTTGATCGTTGCAAGGAGTTAGCCATACCCCTGACACTGAGAACTGCTGACCTGATACCTACTGCTCTGCTGTCCTGGCACTGCTATTGTCAATGAAGCTATTTAGTGATGGGTTGATAAATTCAACTATCAATCTTGCTACTCTTATCGTCCGTAGTTTGCTTAAGCATCTCATTAAAATTAAATAATAATTACATTCGATTAAGGTTATTATCACACCAACTTTACGATTGTCTCATAAACCACCGATTTGAAGACATCGTAACAAACTGTAGCTAGCAGAAACAATTGTTCCAGCTATACATAAACACGTTAATGGAGCATTTGCTCGATATCTATCAAGTGGTCCGTCTTAGGTCAATTACACATACAATATTGCATTATATTATTCACACAGCATCTTACAACCTATAGCAGAACAAACAATTATGAAATTGCTTGAGTAAATGGCAATTTTGTATGTTAACATTTGAATAACATGGTGCTATCATTTTCGTTTTCTTAAACCCTCCCAAACGGAGTGTTCGGTTACTAAATAATACTCTAATCTTATAATTGTTACATGGATGTAAGAAAAATCACATCCTTCATTCGAACTGCGTGTTGCGTGAGCCTTTCCCGTCGTGATCCGTTCGTGTTTTATATCATCCGGTGACACTTCGCGACAGTCTCTGCCCTGTCACCACGCGGCAGAGGTCTAAAAAAGTGCCCGACTTTCTATAACCGGTTGCAGACTTTCTCCACAAAAAACGATGTATTCAGCTGTGCATGCCATGACTGAGAACTGAGAAGCCTTCTCGATTTTTAGCTATGGCGTATATTCGTGTTGGGTAATACTGCGCGAAGTCGAATCCAATAGAGGCTGTGAGTGAGTAGGGAGATGGGATCCTCAGGGTCAAGATAACAAACATTTTAACCTACACTAGTCTGCTTCCAATGGCACACATTTTGAACATAGGTACTTAATATTTCCTAAAAATGAGAAACTCGTGTCACCGTGTGCCATATTCCTTGCCGTAAGATGCATGCCGGCCCTCGCGCCCCCGTGTTTTCGTGGCCGAGCCCAGATTACGGGTACGGACCCACCACCGGCGGTCCAGATAACTGCTAGCTCGCGGTCGCGGGCCGTCCTATTGTGAACTGAGGGAAAAATTCCTGTCCAGGGGTCTTGGGTGACCCGAGCTTCTAACAAGCCGGTTCTAATAACTGCGATAAGGGCGAAATTCCATACGGAAGGACAAATAACTGCACCATCACGGACAGGCACTTTCTTTAACCTCGCTCTGACTTTCAGAAACCACGGTAAAAACAGAAAGTGCAGTAAGTCGGGCAAAACTAATTGTGCGATTTGCCAGAGCATGTTCTAAACGAAGGATGAAGCCATTGAAGCATGAAGCAAGACAAGGCGTTACAACTATCAATGGGCCATGTTACCCCAATTTATTTCTCCTCGATTTTGTTTTAAGTTCTCCAAATTTGCTCTATCCGGGGTTAGAGAGAAAGTCAGTTTTTAGACCTCTGCGACGCGGCACCGTCTCGACAATTTATGACGCGCCGTTTTCACTGGCAGTCCACCTGAGACCATCCATCGCCTCAGAGCTTCCCTTGTGCGTCCTTCACGTGCCCAATCCATCCCGCAGCGCTGATAAAACCAATCGTCCTGGCCACGCCACGCCACCGATGAGAAAACTTTTGCCGCGCCAACGGCGGCGGTGGTGGCGGCGGCGGCGGCGGCGGCGTCGACAACACAAAAACGACGCGTCGACAAGTGGCGCGGCGGGGCCGAACAGCGGCGGTAGCGGCGCACCGGGTCCGCAGAGGCCAGCGGAGACGTGCTAATCACTGCGACAGCCGCGCCGTTAATGCCGCGGCAGCGCCGGAACGGCCGCGACCGAGGGGCGTGCTCGGGACGTGCTGACGAGCCGTGCACGCCTACGGTGGAATACGGATAGCGTTGTTTGCTGCCCGTGGCGCAGTGGGTGCGGTCTCTAGTCGGTCACCATCTCTGGCGAACCACTGTCTGACGCGGTCAGAGGGTTATGTGGGTATATAAAAGCATGATAAAGCAATATTGTGAAAAATTGGCATTCATGCAGTGGACTTTGTCATAGTTTTAGTACAAACAGATGTGTTCATTGCCGAATGACAATTACATACACGTTAAAGGGAGTGTGCCTACTCACATTGGTCATGTGGAGTTGTTGACACTAGTCTATAGAACATATTTTTCTGAATTTAGCCATGTACTTCATTTCACCAGATTCACTTTAGTTGCTGAGATACTCCAAAGTCACCAATCACATTCCGACGGAGCTTAAAGGGAGTGTGCCTACTCACATTGGTCATGTGGAGTTGTTGACACTAGTCTGTAGAACATATTTTTATAAATTTAGCCATGTACTTCATTTCCCCAGAATACTTTTAGTTGCCTGAGATATTCAAAGTCGCCAATCACATACTGCAGTAGATAATTATTCAATTGTCGCCAGAGAGGCTTTCGCACGAGCATTGCCTCTTAAATTACAACGCTAGCATATTGTTAGCTCTGGCCAGTGCCCATTATAGGTAACATTTTCGCCTTAGCCTGTTTATAGTGACATCGTTTTTGAGTTTGAAACAAAACAAAGCAAAACTAGAATATAAGCTAAAAAATTCAACTAAAGGGGCTCCCCCCAGACGGGAAATTTTATCGTAAACCAATAATCAAAGCAATGCTTCTACCGTAAAAAAATTATTTGACATTTCAAAAGAGTAGGCACATCCCTTAATTATCGAAATTCGCCAGAGAGCATTCGCTACTAGAAGCATTCGTCTTAAAAACAACGCTAGCAACATTGTTAGCTCTGGCCAATAGAAAACAACTCGTGAGCACTGATAACAGCTGCCGAACAGAGTCTCGATAACAATTTAAAAAAAAAATCCTTTCATTGCTTGTATAGGTTTGTTTATCGTCTTTGGTGCGCCATTATAGGTAACATATTCGTTACTCTGTTTATGGTGAAGATAGATTATGAATTTTGAAACAAAACAAATGCAAAACAGAATATAAGTAAAAATTCAACTAAAGAGGCTCCAAACGTGAATTTTATCGTAACCAATGATCAAACCAATAGCTTCTTACCGTAAAAATATATTTGACATTTCTTAAGAGTAGGCACACTCCCTTTAAGTATGAACAGGTATCTGGGGAGATTGCTTGCTTTCATTTTATGAGACGTTTGTTAAATGGATTTATTTTGTATTCAGGGTTTTCGCTAAACTGCGTTGGCCCAGAGTCCAGACCCTTGACATCCAATTACGTAATTCCACCTCGACTAGCGGAATTAAGTGAGAAAAGTTTTACGTGTTCGGAAGTTGGAACTCGGCCCACCTTGTTCCTAAATTCATTTAACCTGTTTGAGTCCACTGCTTCCGGACACAGTAATACCGTTTCAAAGCAAATCTAAGTTTCATGTGCAGAATTGCGCTTGACAATAGTTTTTTTCATGCACTTTCAGATATCTCTCTACTGCAGCGTTAATTCAACGGAATTCAAATACTGCATTATTACGCTTGGCAAGGACTTTTCACAATTACTTTCATATATCTACTCTACTGTAGTGTTAATTCAATGGGATTCAACTAGAGGCGCAACCAGAGGGGCAAAGTGAAACTGAAGGGCTTTCAAAGCCAGCCCCGGGGGACTCTTGGGCATGTCCATGGGCACATTAAGCCCCTTTAGGAGCCCCAAACCCTGTCCAGGAGCCTCTTGCGCATGTCCAGATGCCCATTGAGCCCTCCCAGTGGTTCACAAATCCTGTACAGGGGCCTTTCAAGCATTTCCAGTCAAAGTGCCCATTGAGCTCTCTCAGGGACCAATAAACCTGTCCAGGGACCTCTTGGGAATGTCGAGAGGCCCATTGAGCCCTCCCAGGGGCCCAACAAACCTTCCCAGTGGCCTCAAAAGCATGTCCAGGGACACATTAAGCCCTCCCAGAGGGCCACCAAGCCTGCACAGGGGCCTCTTGAGCATGTTCAGGGGCCTATTTGAGTCTGTCCATTGCCTCTCGAGCTTGCCGTTGGGCCCATTGAGTATGTTCGACAAAACCAGCCAGCGCAGTTCCTTGTCAGGTTGCGGGCCCCTGGGCAGGCTGGAGGGCCCATTGGAAGTTCAAAGGGCCCCTGTGCAGGTCAGAGGGCCCAGGGCACCTGACCAGACTGCAGGTCGAAGGGCACCTCACCAGACTGCAAGGGCCCCTGAATGAGTCAGAAGGGCCCCTGAACATACTGAGTGTCCCCTTGTCAGCAAGTAGGGGTCCCAGGGAGGTTAAAGTGCCCTCAGAGCATGTCGACAAGGCGAGAAAGCAGTCAGCGCAGTCTCTTGCCAGGTTTTAAGGGTCCCTTAGAATGCTGGAGGGCCCTGGACAGACTAGAGGGCCCCTGGAAAGTTCAACAGGCCCCCTGTGCAGGTCGGAGGGGCCCTGACTAGACTGAAAGTTTGTAATGTGGACGTGGAGTGAGCCCTCGTTGTATTTAATCTATTCCGCCCACTCCACATCATGTCTTTCCGCAGATACCAGATGAGTCCCTGCACAGGTTGGAAAAAACATTTGTAAGGTCGGAGGGGCTCTTAGACGATCTGAAGGGATCCTAGGCCTTTCAACAGCAAGAATGCAGTTGTGCAGAGAATAAAACTCAAAATTTCGCGTCGCTCCGCGGCGCAATTTCAATACCAATTATATCATATAAATAAAAAAATTGGTCATTTATCGGCTCATTTATGTGTTGTATTGCTACTTTTCAATAGGATTGGGCAAAATAGTCCTTTAGCACTTTTTGGCGCACTTTAAAACGCACAATAACAAGTTTAGAGGTCCGCACCATACGCAATGCGACGCACTATTGAGATTGCATATCCAGGGCATAAGACTAAAAAAAAATCGCGCCGCTCCACGGCGCAATAGATTTAAGAGTTCCAGGTCTTGAGCCTAATCAAATATCCGAAGGTGGTATAGCTGATTCCAAATTGGTGTCGCTGGTTCCAAAGTTGATGTGGCAGTTTGCTAACTCAAGCTTCTAAAAGCCGGTATGGCCCATGCCCTACCTGTCATACTGCACTCTCTATTCTTGTAACGTGCCTTTTCATCCGTTTTGTTTGGCCCTTTCAACACTAAGAAAGGGACTCTTTTGAGGCGCCGCCCCCTCCCCGGATGAAATCCTTATTATGTGCCTGTTTCAGGGGCCTCTCTAAGGGTCCTTAGGGTCTGTCTAATCCAGCTCATCAAAATATACAATACAAAATATTGAAAAAGTGGCCATCGCAAAATAAAGAGGCCAAAATCAGTAGAGTTTTTCATATTTAGAGGTAGTTGTTTGGGGCAGTGGTGGAGCTTTATGAAATCGGTCGGGGGCCCTTATGTTAATTTGATGGATTTTAACTCCATTCTCACCGTGCAATGCCATAGGCCTAATGTTAAAATTTAACATTATTGGGGGGGCTCGGGCCCTCCCAAAGAGATAAAGAGATATAAAGTTCCGCCCCTGGTTTTGGGGAGGGCCCACCATGACCGGCCTGCCCCCACCTTTCTGAAGGTCTGGTTGCACCCCTGGATTCAACTACTGCATTAATACCGCTGGCATCTATGAACGTTCTATGCAAGCCTGCCTTTGACCAACTTCACACCTGCCTCAGCACTTCCACCAAAGAGGAACATTTCTGTGAGCCATCCTGTAACTTATGCTCCAACAGTTCTGCCATAATCGGGCTGAGGAAGCCGGCCAGCAGTTTGTTAGGGAGCACCAACTCATGGCACCAATTCATGGCTGAGCACCAACAGCAGCGCACATAAACAGCCCTGACATGCAAAGCAGCCGGTAACTCACTTTATCTCGCCTGAGCCGGGCCCAGCTGCGGCGGGCGGCAGCCTGTCCTCGGAGGAGCACCTCATTGGTCCTGGCTCGCTCTCCCAGCCCCGTCGCGCGGCTCCTGTGTGGGTGTGTGTTCGTTCTCCCTGAACCGCCAGCGAGCTCGTACAGATGATTTCGTATGTCTGTAGTCAGTCACTGTATCTGTACTCGACGATTGTCGTTATCCTGAGAATGGAGCAACTCATAGAATATAACAACTGTCCCTCCTCTCATGACACGATATAAATATTGAGCTCGGTACGGCACAGGTTGTCTCTATGCCTGCATCTTGTACTCTCGTTACCTCTGCAAAGACGCGTGCGTGCTTAATACTGTGAGATAATCTAACACAATAGTAGAGATTACTATTAATCCATACGAATCAATGCTATATATCGCTCGGAGAAAAATAATTGCACCATTTAGTAGCTCGTCCATGTGTGTCGAACAATCCATATCTATGGCATTTTGATTGCGCATGTGAATAAAATGTTGTTATGGCTCCACACCGTCTGAACTCAGTGTATTATTCACGGGCGATTCAACTAGGCAATAATTGGCGAGAAATTCGCAACACTCGTTTAATCCAACGGACTTCTCAGATCATATGTATTACATAGGATCTCGAAGAAACTTGGACGAGTATATACTATGAAACTCAACTGATCAGGTAGAACTATGGCGTTCAATATCTGATCTGGCGAATAAATGTTCGATCAATTGATTGCGCAGGCTCGTCATCTCTACGAATATTGTCACCTCTCATTTTGTATTTCTCGTTCTGTGTTTTATATTCTCGATGTCAGAATGTAGTATAGATACCTGTTTGCGTCACTCTTTTCCATATAGAGTGATTAGCTACCAGACTTGGTTATTTAGTTGCTAACGCCTAAAGAGATAGACGTTTATCCCCTTGATAGATATTCCAGCAAATTGATAGTCTGTCGATCGTCGCACGAAAGGGCCGGTGGCGTTATTCAGCGAGTATCGTACTCCTGTACCACCGCACACAGAGACCACTAACGCTACAAGGCAACGCCTGCCGTGCGAGTAACCTTCTACCGGTCTCTCTCCGGTTGATCGCGAACGGGATCTGCGACTCTCACACACCACCACACTGGTCTATTACCTACAGCTGGGTTAGAAGAATGCAAACAGTCAAACGCCGTATATGATCATTTTCAGCGTTTCGGCAACTTCATACATGTGAAGCAGGATGTAGATTAATCGATATCAGTAGTACACGAATGCCTTCTTGCGAGAACGCATCGGGATCTGGAGACTGCGATTACACCCTGTTGTGATGTTGAGTGAAAAATGATCACGATTCGTGACGTCAGATGAACATCAATTCTATACCGGTCTGGGGCGAGGGATCTTAACCTGCGATACACCCTGGTGAGTTGGAAAATCAGCTGAACAATGAACATATCATACCGGTCTGGGGTGAGGGATCTTACATTTCAGTCAAACTGGTGAGTTGAACAATCCGCTGAGTACGTTCTATCGTTCTGGGGTGAGGGACCTCATACTGCGATACACCCTGGAGAGTTGAACAATCAGCTGAGAACGTCCTACGTTTTACCGGTCCATGGGGCGAGGAATCTTACACTGCGATACAAACTGGGTCGCGTTCAATCTGTCGTCTGCACGTTTGCCAGCACCAATCACGGCCCAGTATTCTGCCTACGTCACGTCACGTGATCAAAAAGTCACGTGACTCGTGACGTCATGCGTCGGCTGATGCTTCCGCAAAGATTTGTCAGCCCGTCAGCACAGAAAGAAACCGCTACTAAATTGCTCAGCTGTTTGAATGATAAACGACGACAATACATAATATTTTGAATATTTGATTGTGAAATAAACTTAAACACTAGATAACTTGCACGTTTCAAGTGGAACCGTCGGCAGTTTCAGAACAACCGCGTTGCTTTGCATGGAGGGGATTGTCTTTTCTGCGCCATTTCTGTAGACATTAGTATCAGTTGACTTCACAAATCGAACGCTCCGTCAGCTGGCGTGAGGTCATGCATTCCAGACGACAAACGTGCTGGCGACAGGTCGAACGGGGCCCTGGTGATTTGACCAATCAGCTGAGGACATTCTACCGGTTTCAGGTGAGGTATCTTACACTGCGATACTGTAAAATCAGCCGAGGTCACCACACGATTTGCATCTCGATATACGAGAGTGTTGATTACATTTGTGTTACAATTACCATACAAACTATCTAGTTATTGGATCTGCAGGAAAAACAATGGGGAAATGACATTACTCATCGACGAAATAAATCATGATCTCAAGAACTAACGCTTACATTTCCGTACGGTTAGAGTTTCATTGGTACACACAAGTGACATTTTGAGTAACTTAACGTACTAAAACGAAAAAAAGAAAACAATATGTTGATTTGTATTAAGTATATTTCCCCTATTTAATTCGCATATGCAATTTTGGGCCGATGCTAACCTGAATATTAACAAATATTGATGCACGATATGCAAAATATTGCAGCCTAAATCATCACAATACAGCATTTGTATAGTTTTTGTCGCATATTTCCGTATTTAAAGTTAATATATTTGTCATTCAAAGCTAAATAATTATTGCATTGGGTTAATAGTACAAAGAATGACAGATAATTTACTGAAAAAGGCATATCTAAATACAAATATGATTTACAATGTACAATTTTACATATAATACATCGCATCATTGCAGAGAGGAGCCATTCAATTCACCTAAGCTTCTTTTCTATTGTTTGTATCGGTATTTGGCGTGCCAAGCGGAGGACGCTCAGGGTTTTATCAATCGGAAAATGCCTAGGCTATTTTATTCTGCATTGACTTGCCTTGCTACTTATTTACCAGTATTTTTATTGATATCAAGCCTGAGTCTATAAAATCAATCCAGTTTGCAACCGGGTTATGTTGAAAAACAGCGAAAACAAAATCATTTCTGGTCAGTCTTATCCTATCCGTTCTAGTTCCACTTACACGAAGCAATTACGGGATAACAAAATACTTAACACAATATGAAAAAAGTATAAGCAGGTTGACTGTTATAACTGCATATCAACTAAAGAATTTGACAGACATTCATTAGTCAAGCTTTCTAGAAACTAGCTAAAATTATGTTTAACTAGTTACTCACTTTTAAGTACGTAATATGATAACATTAATCAGCTTGATTGATGACTCAA
This sequence comes from Semibalanus balanoides, assembly GCA_014673585.1. Lineage (NCBI taxonomy): Eukaryota > Metazoa > Arthropoda > Thecostraca > Balanomorpha > Balanidae > Semibalanus > Semibalanus balanoides. The sequence continues at coordinate 18,942 of VOPJ01011837.1, read as the reverse complement.
TGAGCTTATTTCGCTCATTGCAGCCCATGACAGAATTAAAGACCGTCACCACTCAAGTCGTCCTCTTAACGCGGCTAACTTGGCAGACCTTCCCATATCTAACTTCATAGGTCAGCTTGCGGTCTCAGGAAGATTAATTGTCGGGGTTAACACCACATGCCTCTAATTAAGAACTGTTATTAAGGATAAGTGCCCTATAAGCGTAGTCCCGAGATTCCTCAAAGTTGTGACAGCGCCGGCGCTCCATGACATTAGCTGCAGATGGCGGGTATAGCGCTCCCGTCAGACGTCCGCTGCTCTGACGAGGAGAGTCGGAGAGATGGCTCCAGCAGGAGCTCCAGCAGCAGGGGCTCCAGAGGGGGCTCCAGCAGGAACGCTGTGAACCATCGCCTGCACTCTGCCGCTGCCGCCGCTGCCGCCGCTGCCGCCGCTGCCGCCGCTGCCGCCGCTGCCGCCGCCGCTGCCGCCGCTGCCGCCACTGCCGCCGCTGCCGCAGTCTCTTCTGCCGCTCCTGTCATCAGCGGGTGATCTGTCCACCGAGTGCACCCATTGTCGGGGCTCGTCGGCGTCTAATGAGCCAAGACCTCGAGCAACAGTCAGAGCGGTAGCCGCTCCGCCCCCGCCCACGCCCCCGCCCCCGCGTCCGCCCGGCGGCACGCAGCTGCAGCTCTCGGCCAGCGGAGGAGCTGCGGCAGCTCAGCTCAGCTCAGCGGCGAGGCGGCGGTAGCTCAGCTGTAGGCTGGTGGCTGGGGCTGCCTCAGCTCGTGCTGCGGCAGCTCGGCCGGAGCGTGGCAGCTCGGCCGGCTGCAGAGACGGTCGGACCCCACCTGCCGACCGGTGTGGCTGATCTGACCTGGCTGGTCGCCGGGTGCGCCGCTACGTGGTCGTGGGCGTTGAGATTGCCCTATTGATCTGTACCGGTGGCCGGGTCGGCGCAACGGAGAGCTACCGGCTGTCGCAGGCTGGCAGACCTGAGCTCGGATTATCACTCCATTCAGCCACGCTGCACAGGGATTATAGTTAGGTGTTTGCTTCATTTGTTATTTCCATTACTCCAGGGAATCCCATTAACACGTGAGTGAACACTAAGCACCCACTCGGTGTATTTCTGCTTAGCCTGATAAACAACTATGCAATCTTTAAGCACTTGAACCGGATGTGACACACTCAGCTCCATATTACCAGTTTTACAATAATTCCCAGTGGATTTTGTTTTAAAACTATCGCAACTGAGTGGTATAGATCACTTCCACGCTCACACGCTTTTAGGTCATCAATTTAAGCTTCTCATCAGTCACACTGAATTAAAATTCATATGCGATTAGCGAGCCATCATTAATTCAGTTCCAGGTTGACATCAGGTGTCGATCACCGACTAATCACCGATCACCGACTCGGCCGCCCCTGCACTACCTCGCGTGCAACTCTGACGGTCTAATATCTCTCAGTTGTGCCTGCATCCTCTCAGTTTACACAATTGCGTCCCTTACTCTGTATTAAAGATTTGTGCTAAATGAGCTTAACTTCAAAAGACCCTGCTATTGCAAAGAGGCAAATTAAAAACCGCATGCAGTTATCATTATGCTCAATGACCTCGCATTGACACTGAATGACACTTGACTATTGGCTGGCTTGATTTGGTAAAATGGCTCTTGTTATACACCTATTGAAACATGTTCTATTCGTTGTTGAAGTACTTTATTCGACAATGTTCTAACTTTAAGTAAATATTTCCTTATAATTAGACTGTCCACTGTCAAGATGAGGTCGAGAGAAAGGGGTGTGGAGAGGCGCCATACAGAGCAGACTGGATTGCCAAGGAGTGGCAAATTATGACGTGTTATCAGAAATCGTAGCTCAAGCAGGGCTTTCACTTACACAAAGTGCTGTGCTGTTCATTTTCGCTTAACATGCAACATGATTTGAAATTATGCATGCTACATTTTAGCCACACCGACGAATTTGTTGGCAACACACACTAACCGGCTGACACTGTTTTGCCTATGAGCCTATAATCTTTCAAACTTTCGCGAAGGAAACTAATTCAGTATTACGAAATGTTTAACGTTGCAAAAACGTGCAGTTGCTGGGCGCCAGACTGTGCGGTACAGTCTAATGCCAGGCGTCAAGCAATGCGGTACAGTCTAATGCCAGGCATGAAGCAATGCGGTATAGTATAATGCCAGTCATGAAGCAATGCGGTACAGTCTAATGCCAGGCATGAAGCAATGCGGTATAGTCTAATGCCAGGCATGAAGCAATGCAGTTGGCAGTCTAATTGCCCAGGAAGGCATGAAGAATGCGTACAGTTCTAATGTCAGGGCGGAAGCAATGCGGTATAACAATCTATGCCAGGCATGAAGCAATGCGTGTATAAGTCCTAATGCCAGGATGAAGCAAGTGCGGTACGTCTAATGTGCCAGGCGTGAAAGCAATGCGGTACATGTCTAAATGCCAGGCGTGAAGGCAAATGCGGTACAGGTCTAAAATGCCAGGCGTGAAGCATGGCGGTACAGTTCTAATGCCAGGCGTGAAGGCAATGCGGTGCAGTCTAATTCGAGGCGTGAAAGCAATAGCAGTGCAGTCTAAAAATGCAGGCATGAAAACCAAATGCGGTAGCATGTCTAATTTGTCAGGCGTGAAGGCAATGCGGTGCAGTCTTAATTGTGCCAGGCGTTGTTTGGGAATAATCCGTAAACCCCCCCTACTACCCTCCCTCCGACCCGTCACCTGGATTCCGCTCGAGGCCAGTGGGGCGACGGGAACGCGGGGGGCGGGCGGCCGCGTCCCGGCAGTGGAGTCGAGGTGACCCTCGCGCGTGGAGTGCTGCTGCTGCTCGTGTCGTGTCCGCGAGTACAGTGATATCCAACCAGGCGTGAAGCAATGCGGTGCAGTCTAATGTCAGGCATGAAGCAATGCGGTACAGTCTAATGTCAGGCGTGAAGCAATGCGGTACAGTCTAATGTCAGGCGTGAAGCAATGCGGTACAGTCTAATGCCAGGCATGAAGCAATGCGGTATAGTATAATGCCAGGCGTGAAGCAATGCGGTACAGTCTAAATACTAGGCGTCAGGCAATGCGATGCAGTCTAAATACTAGGCGTCTGGCAATGCGGTACAGTCTAATGCCAGGCGTGAAGCAATGCGGTACAGTCTAAATACTAGGCGTCAGGCAATGCGGTGCAGTCTAATGCCAGGCGTGAAACAATGCAGTACAGTCTAAATACTAGGCGTCAGGCAATACGGTACAGTCTAATGCCAGGCGTGAAGCAATGCGGTACAGTCTAAATACTAGGCGTCAGGCAATGCGCTGCAGTCTAAATACTAGGCGTCAGGCAATGCGGTACAGTCTAATGCCAGGCGTGAAGCAATGCGGTACAGTCTAAATACTAGGCGTCAGGCAATGCGGTACAGTCTAAATACTAGGCGTCAGGCAATGCGGTACAGTCTAAATACTAGGCGTCAGGCAATGCGGTGCAGTCTAAGCGCCTGAAGATAACTATAATTATTGAGCGGACGCAATATTAGCTATAACATACATTCAAAATGTTGTTTAACCGGTTGTCGACATATGTAAGCATCTCCTTGCTACATGTAGCCATGCAAATTGTTACATTTAGTTCAAGAACGAATTGATAAAAAATTCCGCATTATAAAATAAACCTTGTCGAGAAATATTTAAGCAACGGGAAAGGAAACTAAGACAGTTTCAGCCTATATGAACTCATATTGACACTTTTTCCTTTTCAGGGCAACATCGGCGTCCGGGGAAGCTTCAAAATCAGCAATCAGGAGGGGGCTGAATGATTTTGGCAAGGTTTGTTATTAATTCGCCGAACTGAGCGTGGGTGTGTGATACGTTATTAATAAAATGTAATTTAATCCCTGTCAACGGAGTCGCTCTTTTCTCACACGTTGACAAATATATGTTCAATTTAAGATAGCTTCACTTCTTTCATATGGCTTTTGGAGGCTGTGATTTTCTCCGATGGACAAATGTTGACACAGCTTTGATAAACAACTAAATGTCATCTTTCAACAATTCAACATCATCCACTTCAAATAGTGACAAATAAATCGTGGTGGCGGTTTCGTCTCCCAATTCTGAAGATTTCGTCAGAAAAGCTGGATGCTTTTCAACGTCAATTCAGCAAAGTCAATAACCATGTCGACATTAACCAGTGTGCTGGTGTGTGTGTGTGTGTTTGTGTGTGTTGTGTGTGTGGTGTGTGTGTGTGTGGTGTTGTGTGTGTGTGTTGTGTGTTGTGTGTTGTTGTTGTGGTGTGTGGTGTGTGATATGAACTGCAATACCAAGGGTAAAAAACGGGGGAAAGCCCGCCCACGCGAGAAGCGTTTTTCTACCCCCTCTATCGCTGAGGACAAATTGCATTAACAAATAATGGAATGGAGTCTTGGGTTTCAAGATTCATTATATGATTAATTTTCCACAATAATAATGGCTTAATACAATTGCTTGATGTTCGGGATATTATTTCAATGACTTTTAAATGTTATGCACTTTTTACAAATGCCCTTTGAAAGTGTGTGTGTGTGTGTGTGTGTGTGTGTGTGTGTGTGTGTGTGTGTGTGTGTGTGTGTGTGTAATATAACTGTGAGGACCATCCCTCATGTCGTCAGGCGGTGATACTGGAGATGAACAGGCTCGGCATGATAGTGGACCTGAGCCACACCAGTCTACGCACCACTCAGGACGCTTTGGTCGTGTCACGCGCACCTGTCATCTTCTCCCACTCCTCGGCGCAGGCGCTCTGCAACACCTCCCGAAACGTGCCCGATCACATACTGGAGCAGGTGGTGAGTATGCTGCCGGTGATAACTGTTGGGGCCATTGACCCGCCATTGGCTAAGGGGGGGGGGGACGCATAACACACCTTGATGAACTTTTACAATGGCTCTTAAGCCAATAGCGGACGGTATCAACTTAAAGTCTTGTGACCTTCTCCGACATGAATTGTGCGTATGCATTGCAAAAATGAAACATTTTCTCCCATAAATGCCGATAATTTAGTTAATTGAGTGACATCGCTACGCACAATTTTGTCGAAAATCAGCTAAACTTTGACATATTTTGAGAAAAATGCAACACCAAACTTCAAAAAGATAGAAAATGACAAATGCTACAAAATGGTTATTTAATTGTTTGAAAATGTTTGCTTTTGACTCCTTATTTTTGTGCCTACAAAATTAAAAATTGTAATGCTATTAAAAGTATAAATACATATTAGAGAACTACATACAAGCAATTTACAAACAAAGCTTCAAAAAGACATAACATTTTCATGGCTTCTGTGTGTGTGTTTTTTTTTTAGTTTAAGTATGAGTGACATATTTTTAGTTGTTTATTTGTGTGTTTAATGACTAGCTACGAGAAAATAAACGTTATTACTGCATTTCTGAAGCAAGCTAGTCAAGAAAAATGCCTTTTTATATTCATCCGTTCTTAATTTTGACCTTAGGTGACCTGAATTAGACCTGAGCTTGACACTATATAACCTCACTTAAATCAAGGGTCGATCTAGCCGTGGGTTTAGTGGGAGGGGGCAAATCCAGTGACGTATTTCCAAAATGTTATTGAGCGGAGGGTAGCAGGCTGTCAGCCGTCAGCCGTCAGCGAGAAAGTTGTTGACCGGGGGGGGGGGGTGGTGGAGGAGCGCTTCGTCAGCCAGCCTGCAACTGTATGTATGTCCGACCATTTTGGAGAGGGCCAAATCATATTTTCAGAACTTTTTGGAGGAGCATGACCTCTAGCTCTCTTGTCAATGACACCCCACTTCGTCAAGGGTGTGTTAATGTCACACTGTTCTGCGTGTTAAGATATTCAGAGACTATGGATATACACAGCTGCTACAGCGTGAGGTGAACCATGTACACAGCTGCTACAGCGTGAGGTGAACCATGTACACTGCTGCTACAGCGTGAGGTGAACCATGTACACAGCTGCTACAGCGTGAGGTGAACCATGTACGCTGCTGCTACAGCGTGAAGTGAACCATGTACATTGTACACAGCTGCTACAGCGTGAGGTGAACCATTTACACAGCTGCTGCAGCGTGAGGTGAACCATGTACGCTGCTGCTACAGCGTGAAATGAACCATGTAACTGCACAGCTGCTACAGCGTGAGGTGAACCATGTACACAGCTGCTACAGCGTGAGGTGAACCATGTACACAGCTGTTACAGCGTGAGGTGAACCATGTACACAGCTGCTACAGCGTGAGGTGAACCATGTACACAGCTGCTACAGCGTGAGGTGAACCATGTGAGAACCAGTAAGTGTAGTATCGTTTTGTCGCGATTTTCCAATCGAGCTCGGTGAAATCGGACGCGTCATTTCTGCAGACAACAGGCAGGCTCTATCATAAGATGACATGCCGTCGCTGGCAGCTTGGCAATCTCGTCGCTGCTAGTCGTCTTGCTGAGTAGACCTCCTAACATTATCTGGCCCAATTACTCCCTTGAGCTCAGCTAAAGTGGCACAAAGAGCGACGGGGCCGAGACTTTTGAGAGTAGGCGACAGACGTAGTAAGCGACAGCGGCAAAGTTTGTTAGTGTGGTGTACAGAGAAGTCGTTATACTGGTAGGTATAAAGACATCACATTGGTGAGAAGTTCAATTGGTGTATCAATCGGTGGTTCAATTGGTGTATTTTCATACTGCATAAGTTTTCATTGGCATATTTTGTACCATGATTATGTATAATACATATTAGTTAGCATGAATGTGACACTCTATATGGCGTAGTTTATCACCAATGTCGTGATAAATCAAATTGGTATTATCACCAATTACAGTTCAATGGCTTATCGCATAATAGTCTTTTCCAGTCTGAGAAAAGCACAGGAAACAGCAAATACGTAACTAAATAAAAAATCAAATGCATATAACTCAATAAAAAATCAAATGCATACAACTCAATAAAAAATCAAATGCATAACCGTTATCTATAGTTTGTTGCGAAAAGGTCCGGGCTATTATGATGCCACGGCTGAGCAAGCACAAAGCACTCCTCTCAGAGCCGGATGCGAGTTTTCCGGGGATGATACAGGTCACCCGTTAAACAGACTGCCGGGACAATCACCGGCTGAATAGCACGTGATAAAGCACATCGCAGCGGCACACTTCCCGGCAGAATGCTGGAGCGTCCTGAGTTGTGACCACGGTAAAGCGGCTCCTAACTGCACCGTGTTTCGATCACCACTCCAGAGATGGCGCTGTGAGCGTTTACTGCGGGTTCTCAGTTAGCAGACGGCCTGGGAAGAGGAGGAAAATGCATACTGATACTGACGGTGTCCCGAACCATTTCAGGCCCTGAAAGGTGGAATGGTGATGGTGAATTTTTACTCCGAGTTCATCACCTGCAACACGAGTGCAAAACTCACAGATGTCATAGGTAAGTCAACAGTTTCCTCTGTAATTTATTTGTATTAAAATATGTCTAGGTATTCCGTAAAGTAACTGCTACCGTCTTGTATTCTTCAATTTAGGCCTGTCAGTTTTCACTACTTTCGATAAACGCTGCCAACTATAGTAAACGTCTCGGACCATCGCGCACAGCACACAGATAAATGCACAACTGAGCTGCAAGGATGCAGTTGCGATACAGGGAATATTACACATTTCACATATGTTTTTAACTGAGACAGCCAGATTGTCGGGTGTACTGAGTAACCTCCAAATCTAAAAAGTTTACTTCCAAAACGTCCTAGTTACTGAGTTTCAACGCAAAAACCGCTGGTTTTATTTGGTTTTATTAAGGGATAGTGCCACCTCAAGAGGATTTAAACAATGAATTGTTTGAATTAACAATAATCTATGCTCTTGCTAAAACTAACCCTAAAGCAATGAATCGGCAATTTGTTTAAAAAAACTATCTCCAAAGCATTGGTCCCAGCTGTGCTCAGCACTAAGTTCAAAATGGCTGTCCTCATCCTGTTTTGACGCAACTGTTACGTGTCCAAGTAGCACGCCCAAAGTCGAAACGCACAAATTCACCGAGACTTGACCTTGAAAGTATGCTATAAGTTAACGTCACTTAACTTTTACGCCCAAAGTCGAGTCACTCGTGCTGTTTTGATAATGAAAAAAAGCTAAAATTGTTGACAATATAGTTAACTGCATACGCATTTTTAATTTTGCAGATCACTGACGGAATGGTGATGTTTAGTTTGCAATATCCAAAGGAAAATTATAGTCCACAAAGAAGTGATTCAAAATAGTGAGGAGAATACTCCAATTTTAAGAACGATTGCCAATCATTGAAGGTGCGGATGTATTTTTTATCTAATAGGGGGAGTTTCGGGAACCAGACTGAAATCGGACACGGTTAATCAACCGATACACAGCAAGAACTCTATATTAGCCTGCGTGGTAGCACTATTCTTTTTAAATCTGTGGTTCCCAGCCCTCCCGACACAATTACCCATATTCAGCAGTCAGAAGAAACCATTACACCAACCTTCAAAATGTATACCGATTTATCAAAAAATGCTTTGTTTCCCAATGTGTTGGTTGCACCTATTCACACTTCCATTGGAGCGTCGCAACTCCCAATAAAACAAAGACTGAGAGAGCACATGTATTTATTCCCTTTTCTTCACCAAATTCTCAATTCTGGACTTCGTTGCCGACAAGGCGCACCGAAAAGTTATTCTGTTAGCCGAGGGCTGCATCAAAGCTGTCTTAGCGTAACATTTATGATTACATTTCACAGGCCTTCGTTACTCCCGCAGAGTAACTTCGTTACTCCAAATGGGGTCATGACCCACCGTTTAGGAACCACTGCTTTAAATGGTAAAATCTCGTGACGTTTCGCATAGTCATCAGTACTCTACTGTGTTTTCTCCCGCACTTTGTTTTCGCTTTTTGAACCGACCGCCACTGAAACGTATCTCCTTTGTAAATTTTGAAATTATTTCCAAGTTAAAATAATCAATAGACGCTTCGTGAAAAGATGCATGTTTTATGGGTGGCTGGTCGGTGTTCATGCAATACATCGTTAAAATTTTGACAAAGTTAGTTTTTTGCTTACGTTGAAAGACGCGTGACTCAAAAATATTATTTGCTATAACTTTATCAATTTTTGTTAGATTTCGAATGCAAAATAATGCCGACACTTGTCCAGAAAAGGCACACATTTTTATTAAAGGCTCGTACCGGTAGCTGCAATATTCACTGCATTCACTGCACAGTGCTTATAGCTCCACATTTATTTGCATTCAACACACACACACACACACACACACACACACACACACACACAAAAACACACACACACACACCGATGAACACACGTATAAACACATTTATGGGTAGGTATATCAAATATGTTCATGCAAATGCACATTTATGGCAAAGTGTTCACGCAACTCCACCCCAACTCCACTCTACTAGGCCTTAGTGTAGACATTTATGCATTTTCTATCGCGACCAATATTATGCACGGGGCAATGCTTTGGCGCATCGCCGGACCAAAGTTTTTTTTTCTGTTTCCCGCCAACTCAGCCCGCAAACGAATATAAAATGCCCGCAAACGCCGCCCGCAAACATCAAATACCGCCAACTCCGACCACAAACTCCGCCCGCAAACGCCACCAGCAAACGCCAAATACCGCCAACGCCGCCTGCCAACGCCGCTCGCAAACGCCGCTCGCAAACGCCGCCCGCAAACGACGCCCGCAAACATCGCGAGTCGCAACCCAGCGAACGAGTTTGTTAGTGTTAACATATTCTGGTTCAAGGATTTACTTTTTTGGTACGACGTCAAAACTCGTTTTGTTGACGCAAGATTCTTGTGACGACACATGTGAAAATATGAATATGTTTAACATTACAGCAAATTGCTGTTTTTCCGCAAAAACATATGCCAGAACCGTAATAAGAGCACTCTTCTCCATCATTCCACATACTATTTCCAATATGTTATATTCCCTTTAACTGGTACGCGGCAGCGAAGAACTACCAAACAACGGAACAACTTGAAAAACACGTGCAAACGGAGCATTTCCAACCCCAAACGCAGTTGCCGTCATCAGTGGAATCTTATTTCCGGTTCCAGTGGCGTTATTACATTCCAACCGACAGAACCCAGCACCCTTTTTTCGCTGTCACCATTACTCGCTCCGCAGAGCGCGCATCTGCTTTGTTTGTTCTAATTTGCTGAAAGCCTTCTTTTACTAGGCCGGTCGGCTCTCGCGCGCTCCACAGCTGGCCAGCGACGGCGTGAGACAATGGCGGCGGTGGTGTCTTTGGGCATCTCGCTGTCACGCTCAGTCACTCAGGCTGTTTCGCCGAGTCACTCAGGCCGTCTCGCCGAGTCACTCAGGCTGTCACGCCGAGTCACTCAGGCCGTCTCGCTCAGTCACTCAGGCCATCTCGCCGAGTCACTCAGGCCGTCTCGCCGAGTCACTCAGGCCGTCTCGCCGAGTCACTCAGGCCATCTCGCCGAGTCACTCAGGCCGTCTCGCGTAGTTCACCCAGGGCCGTCTCGCGATCACTCAGGCGTGCTGCGCATCCATCAGACCGTCTCGCCGAGTTACTCAGGCCGATCTCGCCGAGTCAATCAGGCCGCTGTCACCGGATCGACTCAGGCCGTCCGCCGAGTCACGTCAGGCCGTTCGCCGAGTCCACTCAGCCGTCTCGCCGAGTCACTCAAGAGCCGTCTCCGCCGATCACCTCAGCCGTCTCGGCCGAGTCATCAGGCCGTCTCGCCGAGTCCACTCCGAGCCGTCTCGCTCAGTTCACCAGGCCCGTCTCGGCCGTAGTCACTGCAGCCGTCTCCGAGTCACTCAGCCGTCGTCGCCGAGTCACTCCTTGAGGCTGATCCTTATCGGACGCATAAGAACTCTCCTCGGCGCTCATGAGGTCAGCGACAGATCACCGGGCCCTCATTTATACGGGGGCCGGTGAGGGACCCGCGGGGGGGGGGCGGGGGTGCGGGGGGGGGCGCGTTCGGCGCTGTGTTTGCTGTTGTATACGTGAGTAGCTTTGAGCCACAAGCTGAAGGTCCAGAGGCGGCCAATGAATGTTCAAAACTCAAGACGCTTTGGAGTCTGTTTAATGGAACAATAACCGCTCATAGTGCATCTTTGTACCGACCCGCCGCGCCACATGCAGCTCGCCCTTAGGCCGACTTTATTGTTTAGAGTCAAGTTACCAGCATGTGTAGCAACAAAACCCAGACTGTCCCATTGTGCTTCGCCCGGGCGACCTCAACCTTGGACCTTTGCTTCTCGGACTCCCCCCATCTAAAATGTTTACAAATCATACTAAGTACTCAGTTGAACCAGCTGTTAGATCTGCGGACTTTACATCAGGTCGAAATTACTAGACTGTTTCATTCAACGTGTTTGAAGCCATCGGGCACGCCGTATTTTGCCATTTTAGCCTCTACGCTTTCGTTCTTTCTATGGGCACTCAGAACCGCTTCTTAAGCACTAGTTAATATTCGCACGTTCTCTTATAGCGTGATTCTTAGACATGAACACTTCGCTCTGTCCACTGACTGGTCCCGCATGTTGCCCCGCCAATGGTCTCACGATGATTGGTCCGCCATTCTCGAGGGTCCATGAAGCCGCTCTGCTGTTCTCGCACTATAGCTCAAGTGAAATCAATAACATGCGAACATCCGACCCTCCACCGATAATTCCCACATACCCACGCTTCTATTTTTGCACAGCACAGGCCTGAGAGTGTCAAGGTCAGTCAGGAGCAGTACCGCCACAGCAATCGTCTCTACACAGCTGATACTTTTAAGCCGACCGGCGCCTCGGTACCCGGCGCAACCTATTAGAGCAGGGTAGAGCCACTGTGGAAAAGTCCTGCCCTGGGATTTAGTGGCAGCAAGCGCGTCTCCAGCGCTTCAGGTAGTGCCGAGGCTGCTCTCAGCGGACCACATGAAATCGAGTTATCTTTTAATGTCGGTCTCCTAGCGTTAGCCACAGAGCTAGGGTCGCAGGCGCCCGCCCCTCGCCCACTCGCTAGCCGAGAGGGGGTGAAGTGATTCGCTCATCGCTAAGTCCTGTTGACCTCAGTAGCCTTCACCGCTTTATTTCTAGTATAGCGAACTTCCCGCTCGCGTGCTGAACGGACTATTGGCCATCCGCCATCCTGAACTCCGCTTCAACCCATAGGTCTCCTTCTTTTCCGTAGTCCCAACTCCTGCATCATGACTACGACGACATCCATCCCTGGAAACACTCCCTGTGTCACCCCAACTCCATAAAACCGGTGATCCCCTTTCAAATCCCTTCAAGACTTTTCGTCCTATTTTCAATACTTCGGTTTTGCGCCAAAAGTAGAGCGAAAGTCCAACGCCCGCTCTAACTATTAACCTTTTCATCCAAACATCTTCTTGCTCCTACCGAACAGCGTTTCGCCCGCGGCACTCACAGAGACGGCCTCACCTGTATCAGTGAACCATTTACTTTCGGGCCATGACTCCGGTTAAATAATCTCGCTCTTTGCTCTTAAATGGACATTAGACAATGCTTAACGTATTCACCACCAGGTAAATTCTTAGAAAAACTTATCAGATCTCAATAAGATACTTTCATTGTTCAAATTATTGCACGGTCATACACAGAGTGTTACCTCACTGGCTTGTGGCAAGGTTACGAAGATATCCCTCCGCGTGCCAGTACCAGCAACGTGAGTCTTTCAAGGGCTCAAGTTCGTGCCATTCGTTTTCTGTGCGTTCGCAAATATCTGAGTCCTTCCATGCGACTTGATGCACTGTGGCTGCAAATACCGCCGATGCATACTCAGGTTCATGATTTCGGAACCCAAATCATGGACCTGCTGCGACTTATCGCTCCCATGAGTTGGCTCTCTCGCTCTCGGAGACGCTACTTTCTGCAAATGCCTAAAGTTAACGTAACAGAAGTTTGAACTCCTTACCATCGGCATCACCACCAAATTTGCGTTTCCCTTCTCAGTATCACCATCCAATTTCCCATACTTCTTGCTCCCCGCTCGAGAGCCACGCAACCTGCGTCGTCTTTGATCAAAATCTCGACCTGGACGTCTCATGTAATCAGCCCTCTCTCGCAATGTGTGGAATCTTATCAGCCTTATCCTACATCCAGCCCATTTCCTCCCTCAGAATCCTCCCGAAATTGGCGCCGCCCTTGTGGTCTCGCCAATCGTATACTGCCTGTTGTGTACGGCAGGGCTCCGCCAAAAAACCTACACCGCATTCAAAAACTTCATCAATTTCGATGGCCCGAGGTCGTTTCCGAAACGCAAGTACGACCCATTTCTGGTGTGCGGGACGCGCTGGTGCTGTGCTCCAACCTCAGTCCTCTACAAACTCTTCCTTCTCCCAAAGTCCCGCCGCACCTAGCCGGAGAGTCTCGCCGAAGATATTTTGTACCCAGTGGATAGGCCCGCCCCACTCGCGACACAGACAGGACCGGCTCTATTCTTACCGCGTGTTAGGACAGGACTGATAGAAGCGCTCGCCTAGCCGTGACTTCTCGTGGTATGAACGAGCGTCCACGTCAACGATATGTCTGTCAGACAATTTAAACGCTGAAAGCGTCATTTCTTCAGCAAACGTCTAGATTTGTTTCGATTTCGGTGAACTGTTTGATCATATGTGCGCCATGTTACTATGTGCATGTCTATCCCTGTTTAACTTTTATGACTCAAAAACTGTAAAAACACATTACGTGTGATTGTTCAGTATTTTACAAACATACCAAATACACCGCTGATTGCGTCGTCCTGCTGACGCAGCCCCGCGCTACTCATCTGTGACGCAGCCGCCGCTGATTCTGCCCTCCCTGACTATCTAATTTCCGGAGGCATTCGCGCCGCGATGGACTGCACCGATCCACCCCCCCCCCCCACGTGCCGTACCGGGTGCCCGCACGCCCCGCCGGGCAGCAGCGGCGAGCTCGTTCGTCACCGGTGTCACTGAAGTTACGTGGTCGCCACGCCCCTGGTCTGATATGAGAGACGTGCGCCACGTAATCATCACGCCCCCTGGTCTGAGGTGAGGGAGTTATAAAGTGGCGGAGACCTAGCTGAAGCGTCCCGTGAAAAAGGGTGCGGTATAAAACGCAGCCGCAATGATTGAGTGATAACTGGGCGGATATCGGAAACAGATGCGGAATAGGAGGACATCTAAGCTTCTTAGTACGGAACTCGATAGTTTGTAGGAGTTCGATAATCGAATGACGCGCAGGGTCCCATACATGCGCCAAACCTTCTCAGAACAGTTCAACTTGGCGTGACGGACTCAAAGCTGAAGCAAGGCCTCTGAAATGGATCATTCAGTTCGGTATATACTCTGAAATGATCCGAATCCATCCAGTCCAGATCCAATATAAATATCAGAGTTTGTTCATGCAACTATAGTTATTTCCAATCCACACTTGATTGCAAAAATTGTGTGCGCGGTAAATGGAAATTAAAGTGTCTTTGATAACTTATCAACAGCCGAAAGGATTATGCCAAGATATGCGGCACGTTATGCTTTCGCATCTATATTTCTCTTCTGAACATGTAACGTTTAATCGGGTGGTGAGGGTCAGGGTCTATAGAGAGAACCCTGCTGATGGTCAGGGTCTATACAGAGAACCCTGCTGAGGGTCAGGGTCTATACAGAGAACCCTTGACTGAGGGTCAGGTCTTATACAAGAACCCTTCTAGGGCAGGTCTATACAGAGACCCTGCTGAGGGTTCAGGGTCTATACAGAGAACCCTGGCTGAGGGTCAGGGTTATCAGAGAACCCTGCTGAGGGTCAGGTTATACAGAGACCCTGCTGATGTCAGGGTTCCATACAGAGAACCTGCTGAAATGGTCAGGGTCTATACATGAGAACTCGCTGAGGGTCAGGGTCTATACAGAGAACCCTGCTGAGGGTCAGGGTCTATACAGAGAACCCTTCTGAGGGTCAGGGTCTATACAGAGAACCCTGTTGAGGGTCAGGGTCTATACAGAGAACCCTGCTGAGGGTCAGGGTCTATACAGAGAACCCTGCTGAGGGTCAGGGTCTATACAGAGACCCTGCTGGATGGTCAGGCGTTTATACAGAGGAACCTGTGAGGTCAGGGTCTATACAGAGAACCTGCTGCAGGGGTCAGGGTCATATACAGAGAACCTGCTGATGGTCTAGGGTCTATAAGAGAAACCCTGCTGATGGTCAGGGTCTAACAGAGACCCTGCTGAAGGGTCAGGGTCTATACAAGAACCCTTGGAGTGTCAGGCGTCTATACACGAGAACCTGCCTGAGAGTCAGGTTGTACAGAAGAACCGCTGAGGGTCAGGGTCTATACAGAGAACCATGCTGAGGGTCAGGGTTTATACAAAGAACCCTGCTGATGGTCAGGGTCTATACAGAGAACCCTGCTGAGTTCAGTCTTACAGAGAACCCTGCTGAAATGTCAGGGTCCTATACAGAGAACCCTGCTGATGGTCTGGGTCTATACAGAGAACCCTGGCTGCAGGGTCCAGGGTCTATACAGAGAACCCTGCTGATGGTCAGGGTCTATACAGAGAACCCTGCTGAAGGGTCAGGGTCCTATACAGAGAACCTGCTGAGGGTTCAGGGGTCTATACAGAGAACCCTACCTGAGTCAGGTCATATACAGAGAACCCTGCTGCAGGATCAGGGCTATACAAGAGAACCTGCTGATTTGGTCAGTCTTACAGAGAACCCTGCATGATGGTCAGGGTCTATACAGGAACCCTGGCTTATGGTCAGGTCTATACGAGAAAACCCGTGAGGGTCAGGGTCTATACAGAGAACCCTGCTGAGGGTCAGGGTCTATACAGAGAACCCTGCTGATGGTCAGGGTCTATACAGAGAACCCTGTTGATGGTCAGGGTCTATACAGAGAACCCTGCTGAGGGTCAGGGTCTATACAGAGAACCCTGCTGATGGAAAGGCCCAGATTCTGGAAATATATCCAAACAAAACTACTCTAGATTAACTGATTAAAAACAGTGACATCAGAGAGATTGCAATTACCTCATGGGATTCCATGACGTTAGTCGATAGTATGATTACTCCAAACACCATATCAGTCCACTATTATTACGGCGTACGATGACTGTAGCGGTGTCATCGTTGTGTCTGACCGCTGTTCTTTGCCACACAGCGCACCTGAACCATATCCGGACGGTGGCTGGGATCGATCACGTCGGTCTCGGTGCCGGCTATGACGGCATTAACTGGTAAGTGACAATGACACGCTGGTGATATGACAATGACAATGACACGCTCGTGATGTGGCGTGTTGTCATGGTCACAGTTTTTTTCTCGAATGATGATATGAAAGTAGGCTGAGGTTCCAGCTCGTTTTGAGCAATTATCTGGGACATTTTTAAACTCTGAAAGATCTTCCCTCCTCACAGTCTATTTCGCGATGTTAAGTGAATAACTATAGTTGCTTTCTTTATTCAAACTTTCGTCGTAGTAATTGCTTGATTATTACTAGTAAATATCAAACAATATTTTAAATTTATTAAATGAACTATGACAATGTTTGGCGATCAGTAAGAGATTCAGAAGATTATGTCAAGTATTAGCCGTTTTCACGAAGGTTTTTTGCGCTGAAAAGATTCTGAAAAGTTCCTGAAAAGTTTGAAAAGTTTGGTATAAGCTTTCTATTAAGTTTTACATTAAAAAATATGTGACTGATTTATATGATAATATCACTATTTAATAGTTATGGAAACACTTATTGAACTCATAACATGTTTATTATACAAAATCGGGCGTTTTAAAGAAAATATGCCTCTATAATACTTTGATTCAGTTAAACTCTAGGCCGGGCAGGGTTCAGTGCGAGTCCGGATAGGGGGTACGACCCCCCTGGCGTTTCGCCCCATCTTCGATTAAAAAACGAGCGTGATGCTTGTGACGAGATGATGTCAGTGACATTTTATTTTAAGGAGCTGGGTCAATAGATGACCTCTGAGGTCATGCCAATGACCCAAATGTCATCAAATCGTAAATTTGCGAAAATTGAATAAGTATCGAGCCAAAAAGGCGAGGGAACATCTTAATATGCTAAGAACATGCCAAATTTGAAATCAGCGTCACAAATATGCCCTTAAACTGCTAAATTCACAGAAAGTCATGCCAGATCATCTGAAGTCAGTGATTTCGGTTGACCTGAGAAACTGCATGACTCCAGTGGAACATATTATTATGTAAAATGAATCCCAGATTTGAAATCAGCGTCACAAATTGTCTTAGAAACGAAGCCAAAATAAGTCATCTGAGGTCATCTGAGGTCAATGACCTCGGTTGACCTCAGAAAAGGTCATTCGAGGTCACATTCTCAGCGGAAGCCACAACTGTCACCTGGAAACTCCTGTGCATATGCTCCTGAGCATGTAACACTCGGAAACCGCACTTGTAACAAGGATCGATACTACTGGACGCCAGTTGCGCCTGACATGACCTTGAGAATTAGGTCATAAGTCACGGCTCATGAAAAATGGAAGTTCAAAATTTTCTGAGTATGTGTCCAATTGTTAAAGAGTTCAATTGGTCGAAAGGGCCCCTGAGCAGGCTGGAAAACCTTTAGCAGACCAGAGGGCCCCTAAGAAGTTGAAAGGGCCCCTGAGAAGGTCAGAGGATCCCCTGAACAGACAGAAAGGACCCTGGGTGGGTCAGAAGGGCCCATGAACATGCCAAATGGGCTCCTCACGAGTACGGAGGGAGCATACATTTTTATCCGTTCTACTGGCCCTTTCAACCATCGGGAATAGCCCCTCTCGAGGCGCCCCCTCCCTGGGCGAAAATCCTGGCTAAGTGCTTGGTAGAGACCCTTTTAAGTCGCCAACCTCTGACGATGTATTGTAAATTTCATTGCGATCGGTTGATAACTACGTGAGTTTTTTTTCAAAAAAAAAAAAAACGAAGGGGTGGCATCCATCCTCCTACCTGGGTGAGGGTCAACATACCCATGCAGTTTCAGTGGATGGAGATCTTGCTTCACATCTGACTTATCAATACTTGTCTTGCTGATTACCACTAACCTGCAATTTGGTCAACATATTATATTCTTACCAACATCATACAATATTATGAGTGACATTTAAATAAAATAAAAATCGCGTGTAAAAGTTGAGTAGTTAAAGAATTGATCGTCGAAACTTAACAAAACATTTTATAAAATTTAAAATTTCCGCATAAGGATCCGTCCTGAAAATGGTCTTAACTTCAAAAATTATATTTCATGCAAGATAAATACGCATTTGTTCTGCGTCATATGCATGTCGAGTTATTGCAAGCTAGGGATGATGCCAATTGCCAGGCGTTTATAATTTGTATTCATTATTTGATAACAAATGCTTTTGGTCTAACCTTTAGGCTTCCAAACTGCCAAAATTCCTTCGCAATGAAGGTGCGAGTGCGACACATTCAATTGGAACCCAGGCACACTTTCTTCGGAGTGTTTAAGAAAATATTCGCCAAAACAATAGCGAATCCCTCATCATATCTGTGAGCTGGCTATCCCTCGAGCAATCTCTCAAAAGTTGCTGGAACATAAGCTATCTTTTCAGCGTCTTGGCGAAGTAAACACTGCAGATTTAAGAGAAACAGAGGGTCTGTTTTCAGACAAAACGTTACGCTAACTCGGCTGGAGGAAATCATAGGACGATAGACGGCGGCAACACTGAATCTTTTCCGATCCCTCAGCTGTCCAGCTGGCCATTCCCAGGCGTCCGCTTCACTTCACAACTCTTTAAAACTGACTGACTGTTGTCTTTTCCGCTGTTGAAATCGTTCAGCTGCCGCATTCTTCTGTGAACAGAGGAGTCGAGTTGTCAGTGGAAGACGCTGAATGTCACCATATGTGGGCGGTGCAGGACGGGGCTGTCTGCGAGGTCCTGGCGCCTCCCGAGTCCCGGTATTGTCGACAGAGAGGGGTGTGTTTGGTTTCAGGACTCCGGAGGGCCTG
>VOPJ01011836.1:0-78378 GCA_014673585.1 Semibalanus balanoides | reverse complement strand
ATCATACCTGACAGACGCAGTGTTCTGCGGCACAGTATCACCGCCTGGCAGACGCAGTGTTCTGCGGCACAGTATCACCGCCTGGCAGACGTAGTGTTCTGCGGCACAATATCACCGCCTGGCAGACGCAGTGATCTGCGGCACAGTATCACCGCCTGGCAGACGCAGTGTTCTGCGGCACAGTATCACCGCCGGCCGGCAGTCCACTTCGGTAAGAAAGCGATAGAACCTAAAATATAAATGCCGTCCGTGACCTTTGGGCGCCTCGATCTGATCAGGGCAGGGGCGGATCCAGGGAGACAACGGGGCTGGCAGCCTCCCCTCAATGAAAAATGGCGTCCCTGCGCCGAAGGCGCAAGAGCACTAGTTGTTTGCCGAAGCTGGCGCCGCAGGCACCCCCAAACCCATGGAGGGCGCCCCCAAAACCATGGAGGGCGCCCCCAAAGTCTGGAAGTGCATCCCGATGACCAAAAGGCATCACGAACTTCAGAACTTCGGAAGGGCGCCCTCAAAACCCGGAAGCGCACCCTCGAACAATAATAGGCATGCACACCGAATCTGAGGAGGTCGCCCCAAAAACCCATAGAGGGAGCCCTACAGGGGCGGAACTTAAGTGGAGTTGGCCATTAGTCGGAACATTATGTTCCACCCCAATCCCTACGCCAAAGGCGAAAAAAGGGTGAAGGTCACATCATCTTTTTTGCTCTCCCATGCCCCCTTCGCCCATTAAGGATACGCAAGTGTGACCAGGATTCACTATCATTATTTAATATCGGTCTTGTTTTGGGTACTATTCGGTATTACAGATCGCGTCGATGCGGTCTATTTCTGGTCTAGCTCTTTACACGAGGAATTAGGATGAACTATATTCTATCGTTAAACCATAGTCTTAGTAAGCAGTACTTAAATTCGCAGCTAAGTTCATCTCAATAGGAGGAATATCGTGGAAACAGTTCGCTTCGCCCGGCTTGCGCGGCAATCACATAAGTTTTGTAATTGCTTACACAAATTAGGAAAATGGAAAAATTAATTTAAGTTCTTGTACATGGCGAAGGCTCTCCTTGACGGTAATCTCTTGTGCCGCCAGCCACTTCATACATTATTAATGTCCTCGCCGTAACTCGGTTGTGTTCACGCTTTCGCGTACGGCTGACAGGATTCCTGTTAAAGAAAGTAGTTTACCTTCAAATTTTTCTTTAACTGAATATCTAGCAGTCTATTGTTAGCCCGTGTTGAAAAATCCCATAACTAGTATGAGACAGTCTCTTTTAGCCATGAGACTGACATGGCTCTTGTCAGCCTGAATACATATTTTCGCACTCTTCTTTAGTTCCCAGTGAGGAATGTGGTTGTTGCCATCCAACAAGACTGTCAAGAATCGTGGGACATCGTAGGCTAATACACTTACTATCTACGCGACTACTTTGCGAATCTGATGTGGCTGAGACGCATCGATCTTTTCGTTTATAAGATAAGCTGCAGAGTACGCATCACCTTAGTACTTTTGGAGATAGATTATGGAAATAATGTAAACCGTGTAACTCTGTCCTGAATCGGGCGCGATCTAATGGCTAATTTTTGACAAAATGAAAAGAAGTTGTTTTCAAATAATCAATCGTGTTTGAACAAAAACGATCCAAAAGGTGAACTAATTTTTCCTTTAACTTCCAAAACCAAGCACCAATAGAGATTTGAACCGCCGTAAGCAACCACGCATGTTTGCCTGTCATTGTGAGGAATCTAAAAGGTAATGCATTTTTCAGGTTTCAGGTCATTGGGGGGTGAACTTCCAGGTCAAGTGAATGACTCTCAGAACCCGATCTCGTCAGAATAGAGATCTTTTCGCGTTCAGAAAACCTTCATACCTAATGAGAAAATTGATAAATGTAAATAAAAAGCTTGGCCCTAGACCAGTTTTGTCTCAGAAATACAGAAAATGTATTTTGTGTTAGTATCTGGTCCAAATAAGTCCAAAAAGTGATTAAAAAATGACGTCATGAGTTGCTTACACTTAAGGAGCCACAAGTGTAATAATCAAAAATAGTGTGTACTTATGCAACGGAATATCGTGTTTTTGTGTGCTTCATAAGTGTTTTTTTTTTCTTTCGAAAAAGTGTTTTTTTACCGAAAACAAATCCCGAACAAGTGACTTTCTCCGAAAAGTTATTTTTTTCTTTTACATTTTTTTTTAAATCTAGAGCACCGAAATATGGTGACCAGCCCAAATCCGCTGAGAAAAAATGGATACCTTTTTGCCACAAAAAGTTTGCCCCCCCAAAAAACCGAGCGCCTGGATCCGCCCCTGCACACACCAGGGCAAAGTTGTCTCAGTGGCCCACCAGGATTGCGTGTTGTCGGAGACATTATTGTGCGTCTGGGACGGCAAATCTATTCCACAAACGTCGTGCACATTTTCGTCTTGAATTGGGCGCGCCTCGGGCCCCCCTCCCCTCTGGATCTGCGCCTGGTTTTGTCATTTTCAATGACCGAGCGTGGCGCGTGCCCCACTCACGTTCACCTGACGTACTTTTTGGCTCGAGATTTTCGACTTCAATCTCTGACAGTTTTATCTTTTTGGACTTCATAAAGCGCTAAATAAGTTCGAAGTTTCGCGGAACATGCATAAACCATGCGTTGATAAAGTCAAGATCAAGACGTGGTGATGCATGACCTCATTCACCTCAAACGAACAATATCGCACTCACCAAGTCACCATAATGAGACTATGAATACAAATGCAGGAGCGTCCATTTGAACTCGTAAGACGTTTTAGATTCGTATCACGATTGTAAGTTCATTAATTTATTCTTTTGTCAATACCGTGGTGAATTCAGGACGGAATAATAAGAAGCCCGCAATGACGTCGCCACGGTTTCAATATGTCAGGACAAATCCAAGTGAATATTTTCTTCAACCCTTGCCCGTGTAAGGCAAGATCACTGCGTGACCGTGTAGGGGGGGGGGGGTACACCCCTTGGCGTTTGGCCCCTAATTGAGCTAGAGCTTTGATTAAAAAACGAGCGTGTTGCTTGTGACGATAGGAAGCCATTGACATCTGATTTTAAGGTCCTGGATCATTTGGTGACCTCTGAGGTCATGTCAAAGCCAAAATGTCATTAAATTTTAAATGTGTAAAAAATGAGAGCTTATCGAGCTGAAATCGTAAAAGAACATCTTAGAATCAGATCTTAACGTTTCGAGTCAATAATCAGAACCATAAGTTTTGATTTTTTGTTAACAAACTATTTGGACAGAAATTGGCGCCTGGGCTGAAATAGACTGTGCGAAAATTTGATTCGGATTCGGCCAATTCTTAACAAATTATTGCAAAAAAAAACTGGGTCTCACGCGGTCTGAAATCCATAGAAAAGGCAATGTCCCCAGTGGTGTGGACGCCAATGAAGCCCATGGTGGCGCGTCTTGTGCGAGGCGACAGCAAGCTCAGAAGTAGTGGCGGAACTCATTCCGTCTCTCGACGTACAGCTAGAGCTCCAAACTCTATGAGTAGGTAATCCTGTCGGTACGATAAGCAGCACACAAACCAAACTGTCTCATCACCGTAAGACTCCACGCAGCTGTGGTATACATCTGTGTTAGCACTCCACTTTACCGAGAATGCGTCGGCGCTCTACGCCATCACAGACCAGAATACCCTATATCTACTTTTTCTCTCTCCGATGTTACCTGTTGCGAAGTCAGCTGTAACGTTATGTATGGTCCTTACAGCCGGGATACATTATCCCCGTGTTTGTATCGCCCCGGTGGTACAGCATTAGCCTCCTTACGTCATGTAAACCTCAGCTCAGTTTTGTCCTGACGATGACTGAGCCACGCTACTCGACATAGTCGCCTGTTGACTTCATTGAGCCGCCAAATGGCCAGAAACGTGTTCATATTGACCTTCGAACGCCGGACCCAACAGCAGCGAACACCCAGCTGATCAAACTCGAGGCATAAAGCCACGCACTGAAGTGGCACACGCCCTCACTGAGCCCCCTGAGAGCCCCCGAGTCGACACAACACAGAAACACATGTGTTCCACGGCGGGAGTGGTGTGTATATTGAACAGTCAGAAGTGCACTCGTGCCGGGCAGCCACCGCGCCGTCCCCCGGAGCAAGCGGCAGCCGGGCCCCCAGACAGACAGACAGACAGACAGACAGACGTACGGTCTAATGCAACCGCAACGGAGCAGATGAGAGGAAAACCGCGCAGCAGTGACGGAGCGCCGCCAAGAGGAAAGGGAGGAGAAGAGCGAGAGCGTAACACGGCGAAAACCAGCCGCGCCCCCACGTTCAAAGGGAGCACTGGCACTGCCTGATATTTGTCAAAGAGCACAGCACACTGAAAAAGTTATCGGATAACCGTCGTCCATTGATGTCCCTAGAGAACGCCGAGCTTTGACTATGTTGTTAAATAGTAGCGCGCCCACATTACTGTTCTCAGTTCTCCACGAACACCACAGCTCGCGAAAGTTCTCCGCGAACATCGCCGCTCGCCAATGTTCTCCAAAAGCACCACATCCCGCCAACGTTCTCGCCGGAGAATGTTACCAATCGGATGAGACCGGAACCGGCCGGCCCCGACTAGCTATCACACAAAAGCAGCCGCTGCGGGGTCACCGCCGCGCAATTAAAACCATCTGGCACAAAAATAGAACCGGCGACATCGCAGATCAGCGACCACTGATCCGCCCATAGCGACAGATTTCCCGAGGGCGCGCGACGACCGGGTCTTCGCTGAGCCGAACGACAGCGATCGCATCGCACTAAATATCATGATAACGAAGATCTGCAATAAACGAATATTCTCTGCACACTAGTCTACTGTCCGAGCTAACATACAGGCGTACACGGAAATTTACATGGCGTCGGGGAAGCGGGGTGGGGCAGGGGGAGGGGAAGGGATAGGGGGCGTCACTGCTCCAGTCGATCCGGTATCAGAGAGGCGAAGAACGATCTGAAGAAGGTCCACGCCAGGGTAAGCGGGTGTGGTCGCGCCTCTAGCAGTTGCGACTCCACTCCCATCTCCTCCATCACCTGGCGGCAAACAGGTCAGATGTCCGGTCAGATATCAGATAGCAGGTCAGAAGTCAGGTCATATAAGACCAGAGGATGCCATTGGATGTTTGATCAAAGATAAGATCAACATTGGAAGTCAGATCAAAAGTCAAATCAGAGACGAGGTCAGAAGCCAGGTCAGGTTAGGTCACGACCTGTCAGAGGTGGGATCAGGTCACAAGTCAGGTAGAGATGTCAGGACACAGGTCAGATCGGAGGTCATGTCAAGTCAGCTAAAATAAGTGGCGTCTCCAAAGCTATAGCTCATATAACACCAGACCGCACACATGTCAGGAGTCTGGGTCTGGGTCCCAGAATAAAACTTCCCCCCCCAGCCCTTCCCGCCAGAGTTCCTCCCCCTCCCCAGCCCTTCCCGCCAGAGTTCCTCCCCCTCCCCAGCCCTTCCCGCCAGAGTTCCTCCCCTCCCCAGCCCTTCCCGCCAGAGTTCCTCATCCTCCCCAGCCCTTCCCGTCAGAATTCCTCACCCTCCCCAGCCCTTCCCGCCGGAGTTCCTCCCCTCCCCATCCCTTCCCGCCGGAGTTCCTCACCCTCCCCGTCGTCACCCTACCCCAGTCCTCACCCGTTGCAGTTCCTCACTGACGCGCAGAGGGCCGTCCTCAGGCTCGTCCTCCCTGTGGTGTTCCTCCTCTCCGTCCTCCTCCGCCGGCGGCTCGGCGTCGTCACGGTCCAACTCCGGCTCCCGCGGAGCTGCTGCCGGAGCCGCTGCCGGAGCCGCAGCCGGCTGTGGAGCCCGGGCGGCCTGGAAATAGCCCTGGTTGTACCTGCCGGAGGAGCGAGGCAGTCAGGGGTGACACGGGGTTAGGAACTGTGCTGGATTTTATGTGTCCTGGAAATAGGCCGCCCCGACAGGCAGGAGATTGGTGGTCGGATGATTCGTCACTGGTACTGGTTGTCCTTATATCAGTAACTGGTGACGTCATCAGCGTGGGCCCTGCTGCAGCTGGAGACATATGTAAGCCTAAGGAAGATGGAGGGAAGGAAGGAAGGAAGTTGACAGCACGTTCACACAACATGTGTGCACCAGATGGCACTGCGGGCATTTCACGGTGGCTGCATAGACGGATCGTGGTGGGATATACCACCGCTGCTGGGGGAGAGAGTCAGGGGAATATGGCAGCTGTGCAGTGCAGCACGGTGCGGATTCCGTAGTCGCAGCGAACAAACCACATCCAAACACCCTATACCGTCTCGAATTCCCCGCTGTTGCGATGTTTCTGAGCTGACTGGGCGATTTGGCGCCCAACGAATGCAATTCACGGAGTTTTACAACATAGCGCTCATGTCTGCAGTTCATGTTCCCGAGAGTGTGATCAAAGGCTCACAACGAGCACCGGACGTGTCGCCGTGCATGGGAGCGGACGACGAGATAGGCTCCCGAGAGGCATCATAAAGTGGTGGCGACGGCAAAAATAGAGCAGCTCGATGATAATGCTTGCTTGACGCTGGGACCGCCATGGTTATATGTTCCTCATTATGCGAATAGCTTGGTCAGTCTCAATGGTTATATGATCTGCATTACATGAGGAGCACAGTCAACGCCAAATGGATATATGATTTCCACCATACGAGCAGCGCGGCCAGTCCCGGCGAGCGTCAAGTCTCGGGATAGAAGCCAGTGGTGGCGGTCAGTGCCCGTGTTGGCCGGTCTGAAGCCAGTGGTGGCGGTCAGTGCCCGTGTTGGCCGCCGTCTTGAGAGCCAGTGGGTGGCTGGTCATGCCCTGTGTTGGCCGCGTCGTGAAAGACAGCTGGCGGCGGATCAGTGCCCGTGTTGCCGGTCTCGTGGTCTGAAAGCCAGTTGTGGCGGTCAGTGCCCGTGTTTGGCCGCGTTCTGGGAAGCAGTGGTTGGGCGGGCCAGTGCCTTGTTGGACGTGCTGATGACAGTGGCGGGCGGTTCCAGATCGTGCCCGCTGTTGGCCCGCTCTGGGCAAACGCCCGTAATCTTGTAACCGCGGTGCTCGGTAGCTGCCTCGTGGTTATGCGCGGTCTAAGCCCACGTCCGCAATAGAGGAGCCAGGTGCTCAGAGCCTGTTCGTGATGGGCCGGTTGAAGCCAGTGGTGGCGGTCATGCCCGTGTTTGGCCGGTCTGAAGACAGTGGCACGGTCAGTGCCCCGTGTGGCCGCGTTCTAAAGCCAGTGGTTGCGGTCAGTGCCGTGTTGGCCGGTCTGAAGACAGTGGGTCAGGCGGGTCAGTGCCCGTGTTGGCCGGTTCGGGTTCTGAAGCCAGTGGTGGCGGTCAGTGCCCGTGTTGGCCGGTCTGAAGCCAGTGGTGGCGGCCAGTGCCCGTGTTGGCCGGTCTGAAGACAGTGGCGGCGGTCAGTGCCCGTGTTGGCCGGTCTGAAGCCAGAATTGACGGTCAGTGCCCGTGTTGGCCGGTCTAAAGCCAGTGATGGCGGTCAGTGTCCGTGTTGGCCGGTCTGAAGCCAGTGGTGGCGGTCAGTGCCCGTGTTGGCCGGTCTGAAGACAGTGGACGGTCTATGTTGCCCGTGTTGGCCGGGTCTCGGGTCAGAGCCAGTAGTGGCGGTCGTGCCCGTGTTGGGCCGCGTCTGAAGACAAGTGGGCGGCAGGTCAGTGCCGTGTTGGCCGGTGCCTCGGGTCTGAACCAGTAGGTTGGCGGTTCAGTGCCGTGTTGGCCGGTCTAGCCAGTGGTGGCCGGGCCCTCAGTGCCCGTGTTTGGCCGTCTGAGACAGGTGGCGGCGGGTCAGTGCCGTGTGGGCCGGTCTTGAGAGCCAGAATTTGACGGTCGAGTCCCGTGTGGCCGTCTAAAGCAAGTGATGGCGGTCAGTCTCCCGTGTGGCGCGTCTGAAGCCATGGGTGGCGGTTCAGTGCCCGGTGTTGGCCGTCTGAAGGACTCATGGCGGCGGGGTCAGTGCCCGTGTTGCCGGTCTGAAGGCAGAGAGTACGCGTCAGTGCCCGTGTTGGCGGTCTCGGGTCAGAGCCAGTAGTTGGCGGTCAGTGCCCGTGTTGGCCGGTTGAAGACAGTGGCGGCGGTCATGCCCGTGTTGGCCGGGTCTCGGCCGATAATGAAAGCCAGTGGGTGGCGCGTGCGAGTGCGTGTGGGCCGGTCTGAAGCCAGAGTTGGCGGCGTGCAGTTGCCCCGTGTGTTGGGCCGGTCTAAGCCAGTGGTGGCGGTCAGTGCCCGTGTTGGCCGCGTCTGAAGCCAGTGGTGGCGTCAGTAGGCGCCCGTGTTGGCCGGTCTGAAGGCCAGTGGGCGGCGGATCCAATCCAGCCCTTGGTTGGCTCCGTCGTGCGCGAGTCTGAAAGCCCAGTCAGCGTCGGCGGTCCTGGTCCTCGCAGCTGCGCTTGTCGTCGGTGTTCTAAAAGCCAGTGGGTGTGGCCGGTCAGTGCCCGTGGTTGGCCGGCTTCTACCCGGGTCTAGAAGCCTGCGACGCTGAAGGAGCCGGCAGTGCCCGTGTTGGCCAGTCGAAGCCAGTGGGACGGTGTTCCCTCAGTGCCCGTGTGACCACGGTCCATCCGGGCTTGAATGCCAGTGGTGGCTGTCAGGTGGCCTCGTGTTTGCCTCGGTATGCGCAGCCAGTTCTGGGTTCGCGCGGTCAGTGCGCCGTGATTGGCCGCGTCCTAAAGCCAGACTCGGTGGCTCGAGGTCAGTGCCGTGGTTGGTGCCTCGGTCTGAAGCCATGTGGCGGCGGCATGCCGGTGTTTTGCCGCGTCTAAACCAGTGTGCTGGTCGGTCGCGCGGGTGGCCTCCGTCCAGATCAGTGCACGCTCTTCGGTACAGTGACTCGAACGCCAGATGTGGAGCCGGACTCACGTGCCCCGTGTTCTCGGGACCCTCGCCTTGGAAGCCCCGCATGTGTGTGTGGCGGTCAGTGCCTCCGTGATCTCGGCGGCCGGTTCTCCGGTATCTGTAAGCGTGGTCGGCAGGATCAGTGCACGTGTGGCCGGTTGCTGACAGCCAGTCCCAGGTGGCTCGAGAATCAGTGGCGTGGTGTGGCTCGCCGGTACCTGACAACGTCCTCGCAGCTCGTGGCGCTCGGGTCTAGGTTGTCCGTGTTGGCCGGTCTGAAGCCAGTGGTGGCGGTCAGTGCCCGTGTTGGCCGGTCTCGGGTCTGAAGCCAGTGGTGGCGGTCAGTGCCCGTGTTGGCCGGTCAGAAGCCAGTGGCGGCGGTCAGTGGCCGTGTTGGCCGGTCTGTCAGTGACCGTCCGCCGTCCGTTATCACCGACGGGTCGATACTGAGCCGGCCGCCACCCCCGCACGGTTCGTCCGCAGCGGCAGGCCAGCCACTCCGGCCACCGCGCCGCTGCGCGCCGCACGACGTAGTTGGTGCTCAATACAGCCGTTTTCCCTGCAATCATCAGCGCGGCGCGGCACACGGCAGTCGCTGACGACGCGTAATGAATAGCACGTCAGCAGCCGCAGGCGATCAACCGGTAAATGGTGGAGTCGGCAGCGGGCACTGCGGTCTGTATACAGCATACAAAGACGCGCGAGAGAGCGAGAGAGCGAGAGAGCGAGAGAGCGAGAGAGAGAGAGAGAGAGAGAGAGAGAGTAGGAAGCAGGAGGAAAGACTGGGAACGCAGATGCGACGGAACCCACTGAGCATGGAGACCCAGAGTGAGTGGTAGAGAGAGAGAGGGAGAGAGATGAGAAGAGAGAGAGAGGAGAGTAACGAGCGCAGACTCCGACGAAGGAGAGAGAAGAACGAAGCAGACCGCAGAGAGAGAGTGAGAGCGAAGTGAGGGCGCCACCGACAGGCGGCGGCTGATCGTTCAGCCCAGTCTGATCAGCCGGCGACACCCCACGCTGAGCTCCAGATAAACACGACCCGGAGGATCGGAGGATTGTGTCGGTCTGAGCCGACGGAAACACGACAGAGGCAGATCGAAAACAAGCCGGCGAGCAAAAGTCATCGATCGCCGAAGACGACCTTATAAACCAATCTAAATTAACGTGTCGAAACAGATCCAGTAACATTATTCAGAATGAAACATACTGGTACTGGTACTATACAACAATGCAATGTAAACAAAAGGCAAAGCTTTTGTTCACACAAAAGAACTCTGTGCAAAAGAACTCACATAAAAGAACTCTGTTTGACAGTTGAATATGAAGAGGAAACTTGCAGTTGCAAGCGCTTCGATTGAAAACAAATACGTAATAAGTTATGAACTCTTACAATGTTTTTCTCTTCATTTTGCAAACTTCTATTCCACCGTTTTAATCAGTATTTTGAAAGCGATATCTACAAATCAATTCATATTCTTCATCATGCTTTGTTCATTTTTCAGCAACGAGCGACATGATCGCGATAGCGACGCTCCATTTAATGACGGCACCATTCTTTCAACACCACCATATCAGGCATATATAAAATAAAAATAAGTCAAAATTTGGAATGGAAGTCAGCCAGGCAAGATATTAACCAACTCAACTATTTCCTGTAACAGCAGTTGCAAAGCCGAATTGGAAATCAATGCCTGCCTGGCATTTAAAGGTCATACCTTCATCGCGTCGCCGAGTATTTTCGGGATTAGTTTGAGCCCATCCAGCTGTGCAGGACGTGCGAGGGGCTGGCGATGGCACTCGATTTCACACAGAACGCACCTTTCCAGTCGAACTGACTCGCTTCATTGCCATAGCCTAACCCACAACAGGAGTTCAGGGGCACCGGAAATGTGTTATTGTCGCCCGTCTAGTCTGCTAAAGCTGCCCCGCTAAAGGTCGAGCCATTTGACTTCTTCACATGCCTCAATCAAGAAAAGTGCTACCTATCAATGCATGCTAACTGCTAAGCATAGAATATGCACAGCAAAACCACTTAGGTTATCGAGTGTGTACTGGTAGGCGCGGATCTAGCGGGGGCGGGGGCGCTAGGCACCTCACCCCTCCCCTGAGCCCGGGTCGCAACTTTTTTGTATGTGGCGTCCCCTGACCGAAATCCTGCATCCGCGCCCGACTGGGTACACTGCAATAAATATGTACCAAACAATACCAAGGGATTTACTACCCAAAACTACGTTTTCCAGAGCACCAACTTTTACCGATCTTAGGCACAAATAGAAAAACAACCCCAGGAGAACGGCTCAGGTTGCTTTTCTATGGAAAAACAAAATTATAAAGAATAGTGTTATTTCAATACAGAAAAAACAACATTCGGTTATCAGGTAGCATCAGAAATTTCATAACGCATAAACTGGGTAGATGCACACCTCCCAACCGAAACAAATGTCCATTCCATGCGCCACGCATCATCGCATATTACAATATACAGTACCGCGGAGTCGGAGTAACAGGCAATCGACATTAACCAGCTCCAATTCTGTCACCTGTGTCCCGACCCAAACTCCTACAACAACCAATCACGAAACAACACCCAGAAAACACCAACCACAACCAGCAGCCAACCCCCGTCAGAGCTGCTGTTGTCTCTCCTCGGGTCGGCCTGCTCAGAGGCTCTCTGTGAGACAGGTAGCCGCAGATCAAGGCCGCCACAGGCCCACCGTCTCGCAGCTGCATCGGGTACGGGTGTGGAGTCCCTGAGATGCGGAGACGCGCGCCCGCCAAGCAGGGACACCTCAGCATCACGTGCTGCGGCGTATCAGGCTCCTCTCGACACACCTGACAGAGCGCCGCCGGGCACGCGAGCTCGCGTGGTCAACACGCTGCAGACAGTCGCGAGTCGGAAGACGGCCGATCCTACGTAATAGCTCTGCGACTGCAGTGTCCCAAGATACCATTATGGCTTGGGTGTCAGAGTGGAAAATTTGAGCCCAAAAAGACCAAGAGAGTGGAAATTATGTAGAAAATGGTATGATATTGAACACTGTTTTGAATATGAAAAGCAGTTGTTTTGATTAAAATCATGTATTTTAAGTCAATATTTATTTATATCGGAATCATTATCACCATTCATAGTTTGGGAGTGGAAAAATCATTCCTAAAATGGAGAATGAGAGTGGAAAATTATTCACAGCTGGGTGTCATCTCCCACCCAAATCGACAAATTTGGGGGCACCGTCTCCGAGTAGCTCCAGTGGCACGATCGCAGTTGATGCACGTTGACAGCGTCATTGCGTGCGTCAGTGAGGATCGGCTTCGGGACCAGAATCCCATAATCCCCGTGAAGAGGCAGTCAGGCTAGCAAATTCGCCGGGTCAGAGGCGGCGCGGCTGGCTGCCTTGGTGAGGCTTCGTACGTCCACAGGAACGTCTTCCTGTGGTAGGCTGGAGGGCTCCCTTCGCCAGCTCGTCCGCCTTCTCATTCCCGGGTAGCTTAGAGTGTTGGAACCCACTGAGGAAAGTTCCGTCTACCTCCCGCTGTGGCCTCCAGGAGCGGACGCCAGATAGCTGCTGCTCCCAGTGCAGTTGTCTACGCTCCGGCGCCACTCGCGAGTGCAGCCTGGGAATCGGTCCAGAATCTGGACTCCAGATGACCAGCGGACTCTCGTCCAGGTCGTCGCCCAGCCGCTGCACCGTTTCCAGCACCGCGCGTAGCACCACCAACTCGGCGAGTTGGTGGCGCTACCGTCAGAGCCCGCCTCAAGCATCCGTCAGTACCAGTAACGCCCCTAGTCTTCCAGCTTCTGCCGTCCAACATCTGTGGTCCCCGGCTCCCACCTCGTGTTGTTGTTGTGATTGTGTTTTTTGGAGGGGGGGGGGGGCGCTGTAGCACATAGAGGCTATAAAAGCGCCCTCTGCTCCCACCCCTCTACCCTAAAATGGCAGCAACAGGCATGCCAGCTCGAGGAACGATGGTAGATAGGTGGGACCAGCTCTCTGTCATCGTTCCCGAGCTCGCATGCCTGTTTGCTGACATCTCCCATCCCGTCTCGTAGTGTCCCCATTTGCCCCCCCCCTCCCTGGCGCTGCCCCCTCCCTCTCCTCTCGGGTCTGCACTCACAGATAGGCGAGGAAGCCGAAGCCGAGCACGAGGACCAGACGGGAGACGGAGGCGTAGAAGTAGACGGCGAGGAACAGCACCGAGAGACGAGCCAGGCCGTGCAGCCAGTCGAGCCAGTCCCACTGGCCGCCAGGCTCGTCATCGTCGTCCATCAGGCCACCTGGTGGACAAAAATGGAAGTTGAGAGTTTAATATTTGCCGCTGGTGAAGATTCGATTGAAGCTGGCAGAAGTTGCGGGTTTGGAGATATATTGATTATACAAGGATAATAAGCAGAGCCCACGAAATTAGAAATTATAATAATTTCGGCCTTTCTTTTGAATAAAATAATACATCTTTTAGCACAAATGATCATTTTGAACAACCTCCTTACGATAATAAGCATCTACATATTACAAAATGTAATTTGAAATATTGAAAAAAGGTTCAAATGGTGGAAACATATTTCTCCCAGAACCTCAAGATACGACAACGGTAGCAAACTTACACAGAACACCAGGTACACAGACTCATAACAATCCCTACACGAAACCTTCAACCAAGAAGACTCACCCTGCGCATTAAGGCGGACATTCTGGTTGTTATTGGCCGCTGCGGCGACGGGCGGCGGCTGTCCGGCGGCGGCGGCGGCGGCGGGGGCGGGTGCCGGCGCAGCAGCGGCCGGCATATGACCTGACCCGGTGGCCGGTACCGGCATCGGCTGCGGCCAGATGAGCGGCATCGACGCCGGATTGTACTGCATCATCTGGGCGTACTGCGCCCAGTACTGCGAGTACAGCTGCTGCATGGCCAGCATCTGGTGCTGGCCGTTCTGCAGCTGGTGAGCCCACTGCGTCAGGTCGTAGTGCTGCGGCAGCGGCATCTCGGCGGTCTGCGCAGCGGCCGGCGCTGCCGGAGCCGGGGCCGGATCGGCAGCCACCTGGTGGAGAAAACGGCAAACACGGCGGCTGTTACGAAATGCGCAGCGGACGCGTGGGAGGTGGGGTGGTGTGGAGGGGGGGGACTGGGGGGAGGGAGGGACTGGGGGGGGAGCGCGGAAGGGAAAACTGGGGGGGAGCAGAGGGTGGGAGGTTGGGGACGTTGGGGGGGGAGGGTAGGGGGTGTGGGAGGGATGGATGGGTGGGTGGGAGTGGCGGTGGAGAGAATGGAGGTGTGGGAGGTGTGGGGAGGGGAGGGAGATGACGCAGACCGTGTCGTGGAGCGGGGCCGGGTGGGTGTGGGGGTGGCTCGCCAGCAGCGGCGGCCGTGCCGTGAACCGCAGCCTGACAGCTCTCTGACAAGGTCAGATGATAAATGACGTCATCACGTGTGAAGTGGCCAGTCGGCCGTGGCCGTGGCCGCGAACATGAGGCGAGCCGCCCCCAAACATGACATATGTGGCGGCACACATGTATGGACACTGCACTGCAGACTGCGCAGACAAACTATCATACAAAACTGGATTGCTTAAACACATAAAACGGGTACTGACGATGCTGAGAAGTGAAAAGTATGTCAGAGGACGAGACGAAATCAAACATTAACCTGCGTACTCCAGGGGGAGGCGGGGGGGGGGATTCTTTCGCCCCCTCAGGTTTTTCAAGAGTAGCAGAAAAATGGCGGCCGCGCCAAATTTCGCACAGCTGTTTGGGAATCGATTGCCCACACTTGGAGAAAGTTTTGACTTCAAGTCATCTCAGGTAAGGTCACAAGGTCAAGTCAAGTGATCTTACCTCAAAAAAATGTTTGTGTTCGCGCCAAAGCCAGTCTTTTCCCGAAAGATTTACAACTTGCAGGATTTCATAAGGTTATCAGTATCCGCAATTCGTATATCTCAGATTTTTCGTATCCATGACCTAAGGTCAGGTCATAAGGTCAGGTCAATTTTCTGACCTCCCCATTATAAATGAACGGGATAATAAAAAATGATTCCTATTCAGATAATTTGCTTTGGATCAGGCCATTTCTATCAGAATCATGTTATTTTAGCTCATTATTGATAACTCAGGCGCAATTGTTGTTCGGTGATCTATGCAAGGTCATATCAGCATTATTTTGCTAACAACTATTGATAGAATAAAGATAGAGACGATCGGATGACGCCGATATGTTTGTCTCGTCGAGCCGCGCCGCCACATATGCAACATGACCTTGACCTGAGGTCAAATGTATCAGTTGACCTAAACATCATTAATATTATTTGAAATGCCTTGACGTGAAAAAACACGATGGTGTCAAAATTACTGCCCTATTAGATGAAATGTTGCTTACGAAAAACAGTTTTGCCAAACATAGTCATTTTTACCATGGTGGCGACTGCATTTTTCAATGGCTTTCGACTGCTTTTTCTCAGTTTGTTTCTAGCTATCATAGTATCCAAGATATGTTTTCTGGAGTGAAGTCCGAAAAACCGGAAAATCTTATCTTTGACCTCAATTGATCTCTGGTGACCTCAATTTTGACCTAATCTAAGAAAAGACTGATATACTTTCGATAGAGCTTGTCTAGAGCTATCTATCGCCGTTTGCTGCTTGTCGCTACGTAGCATAATTTTCTAGATATCGGGGGGGGGGACCCCCAGCAGTTTGTGTTCGGCGCGAACCCCCTGCAGTGCACGGATTAACATTAACTGAAAAAGTATGGGCGCCACATAACCTGAGGAGTTACGGCGCCCTTAAGCCCAAATCAACAACAACTGAAAAAGTGAACACAAATATATGGTGTTACTTCAATAACGGTTAACAATACTTTCGGAAGAAATAAGGTTATCGGCCGTAAGTCGTAACACTACAGAACAAAGACAAACTCTTAATCACCATTCTTCTAATGGATAACAATGACGGCGAAAACAGCCCTGCTCCACTCCAATGCACAGAGCCAGAAAGTAAAAACGGGTCATCTAACTGCTGCTTGCTTCGTTTTCCCTTTGCAGTTTCATACAGAAGTCACGGGCCGTGACGAACCGCTACCTACCCATCCGTAAGGCGTCACACTCCCTTTCACACCTTCACTGATGGCACCACTGCCAACATGCATATTCGCACTAGAAACCCAGTCTGTGAATAGCAACAACTTTTCCATTGTTTTAATATCGCTATTATCGAGAACACGACTGACGGTAGTAACCACTTTCCGATAAAATAAACTTCTGCGCAGTATTCCGCCGCCACTTTGCGATGGCTGAAAACGGCCGCAGTTGTGCATCGTTAGGCGTCACAAGCCTATTAACCCACTATGAATGGCGTGTCGCAATCATGACTGAACAGCTGCAATCGGAATCCCCCCCGCTCTCCTGCCCCGGCACTCAACAAACACACAGCTGCGTCAACGATATAATGTTGAGCGGTCCGTGACCCGCCGCCCCCCGCCGTGGGCTCGCGCCGAGGGCGTCACCTTCGACTTCAGCGTTAGCGTGCTGCGTCCGGGGGCGTCCCACCAGAGAAGAGAGAGGCGGAACAGCACCACTCTCGGCCCTTCCGCAGTGCGCCACATGGATATGGACAGGCGGGTCAGCAGACGGGGGCGTGCTGAACGGCGGCGCTGGAGCGCTGGTGGTGCGGCCGGAGGGAGACGAGGCGGAGGTGCGAGTCCCTGCCGGCTCCCTATGCTCCAGCTTCAGGACCGAGATGTTCGCCCTCGACGCGGCCCTCGACATCCTCTCTGAACATCTCGACGAGGACCCAGGAGACCCGGTGGTGATATGCACCGACAGCCGATCGGCACTGGTGACCTTGAGCAAGGGGCAGCCCGCCCAGCCCTCGCCCCTGGCGGCCGCCATCTGGCATATTTTGCTCGATGTCGCAACGAGGGAGCGGCGGGTGCACCTGCAGTGGGTCCCTTCTCACTGCAAATTGGCAGGCAACTAGAGGGCCGACATCCTCGCAAGGAGGGCCCGCTGCTACCCCAAGGAGCAGTGGACATCCGAACGGTCCACCGTGTGGCTACAAGAGCGGCGAGGGCGCGTGCTATGAGGGAATGGCCTCGGGGGTGATACCGTGCCCTGATGGGCTCGCACACGCTGCCACCAGTGACCGGCCTAAGTCGCTCCAAGGCTGCCGACTTTCACCAGCTCCGAGCGGGCCACTGGTCTGGTTCAGCCCAGTATTTACACAGGATTAGCCGGCACCCCTTCAATCACTGCCTCCAGTGCAGCTCGATGGATTACCGGACCTGCCGGGAGGAGGCTGCCGGGTTCGGGGATGTCTCATCTGCCGGGAAGAGGCAGACACCCCCGAACACATCCTACAGATATGTCCCGCGCTGATGAGGACCCGGCTACGTCTTCTGGGTACCATAACACCCGACCATGACCAGCTGCGAAGCGACAGCGTGGTGGATGCCCTGGTGGCCGCTGTAAGGACCCTCCAGAGCCGCTCGGCTCATATCCAACGGAGGGAAACTACAGCAACCACAACAGATAACGATACGAGCCCATGGGAAACAGCAGCTGGAAAGCAGCTCAAACTGAACAAGGCTCGGTCCCAGCTGGGATGTGGATGCGCCTGTGCCTCGACCATGGGTGGGATTTCCAGGAGGGGGACCAATGCAACGGCTGTGGGGCCGAAATGAGAAATCGGCGGCGCAAAATTGACACTTTCCTGATAAAGAAGAAAATCTACACAACCTTTTCTAAGGAAAATGTGCTTAAATCATCTATCATGCATAAGGCAACGAAATCTTGATGAGGTTTCCGAATTGTGTGATATTGTTTCTATGCCCCCCCCCCCCCACAAAAAAAAACACAACTGTTCAAGGTCCACCTTTACCTCCCAGGACCAAAGGGCGATAATAAACTGGTATTCCAAGAAGACGAAACAAAACATGTAGAATGAGACGTTTGGCATCATCGAACGGTGAAAATGTGGATACGAAGATGACGTGGCTAGCCTACAAGTTCACGAAACACATTTTGCTTAAGTTTTTAGGCATTGACCTTTAGGCTGAGCCAACAGAGTCATCGAGCCCTACCCGGCAGCCGGCACAGCGCCCGTTAGGCATTCTGTACCAAGCATCGACGGATGCATGGCTGTATTCTTCACTGCAAATGCTGTTGCCGCTGTTGTGGCCACTGCCACCAGCTGCTGCCGCCACCATACTGGAACCTGCTGCTGCTGCGTGCTGCTGCTGTGCTGCCTGCTGGCTGCTGCTGCTGCTCTCTCTGTGGCTGGCGCCGCTGCCTGAGTCCGCGGTTGGCGGCGGCGTGGAGGCTCCGCCGGCGGGGCGCACACCAGGCTGGACGGTTGGCACGGTTGGATTGGGGAAGTCCGTCATCAGGCCTCCCGTTCCTAGACGTCCCCTAACCGGCTGTCGTCCGTCAGCAGCTGGCCAGAGTAGATCAGCCGCTGCTCGCGCAACGTCTGCCGCGTGCAGCACATACAGATACACAGTCAGAAGCTGGCTTAGGCAGAGCAATCACGGCTCCCACAGTATGTGAAGAGCAATAAACAGCTGCAATAACTCAGCAATAACCCTATTGTTGAGCTGTGTGAAGAGCAAGACACAAGGATGCAGGGTTATTAACTGAGCAGACACACAAACACTGGACATACATTACACAGTCGTGTAACTTGAAAAATGATGAAGGGTTAGATGAGTTCCTTGAAAGGGAATGTTGTTTGAATGCTTGCGATTTTGAGAATATTGACAATAGTAATGTCATGTGTGCATGGCTTTTTGCAAGTGTTTTGTGTTGATTTTTTTTTTCAAGGCCATGAGCAGTTTTGGATAGCTCTCAGTCAGCCTTGGTATTGTGGCCATATTTTGACTTCTTGGGCCCAAATAATTTTGCTCTTTTTATTCGTTTATTTATCAAATGTGTTATCTTTCTCCTGATCCTACTGACATTGCAGTTCAAATATGATTATATTCTTTGCAAGGATTTAAGATATATTTAATATTACAAATATATTTTTCAAAGTTATTGTTTTCAAAAATAAACATTAATATTCTAAGGTTAAAATTTTACTCTCCACCTATGAATTTGTACACTCTCCAGGACCAGGTCATGCAATATAAAAAACAGCACGGCTCCCAGTCTTATCAAAAGCTATGTCAGTGTAGCTTTCAAAAACCATATGTGGTTCATGAGAGACTGCTTTTGTGTTCAGACCAGTTAGCAAAGTCTAATGTCATGAAACTGATACAAGTGCACTAGCACATGATGCAAATAACCCTGTTGCTGAAGTAATAATATGCAATTGCAAAGTGACTACCAAATATGTATGTAACCATCTACAAACAAATTCCTACAGTTTATTCACCAAAGGGCCATCCTAACATTAACAGATGACAGCTCACAGATTGTTTCTAACTACAGACAACCTATACCTAACCTAACTGCAGATACCTACCTAACTGCAGATAACCTTACAACCTAACTACAGACAACCTAACTATCTAACTACCTAGCTAGACAACCCAACTATCTAACTGCAGATAACCTAGCTACCTAACTACAGACAACCTAATCACCTTACTACAGACAGCCTAAATACAGACAACCTAACTACCAACTACAGACAACCTAACTACCAACTACAGACAACATAACTACCTAACTACAGACAACCTAACTACCTAACTACAGACAAGAGCCCACAGTTAACTCACCAAAGGGCTATCCTAACTTTAACAACAAATATAGTTTGGGTTCTTGGGTATTTCTGTGCTAAGTGACAAGCACATAGCATACTGACCGGTTTTGTGGGGTAGTTTTCTGCCAAATGTCCCTTTAGTTGCTGTACAGTCCAGGTGCCTCTGCATTGCACTGGGTGGTCATCATGCTTCTGGTTGGGTGCCTTGATCAGGACTGTGAGGTCTGGTGTCTCCAACATGGTGGAACCCTGTGAGATGTAAAAATCAAGAAGCCAAATGAAGGCCTGCTCTACATCTCTCACATTTACAGCATAACAAATATTAACAGAGTGGCCTGGAGACCAATAACACAGTTTTGGCAAATTATTGTTATTATTATTAATAGTATCTTTTCATTGTGATGGGATGACCTCATTTAACAGCCAACAATTTTAAAATGATTGAAATCAAGAGGATTCAATTTGAGTCATTTGAAGTCATTCTTATCTGCTGAATGAATTTAGGTACCTTACCTTACTTTGATGAGAATGTGAAATATTTATAATTTGTGAAAACAATGAAATAATTTGTATTAATTGGACTAACAACCAGAGAATGAAATGCCAATATTTGTCAAAAACATATTTCAGGGATCAATCCTGAATTGTTATATAACATCACAATCATCCAATTAATTACTTATACAGCAAACTGAAAATATTACACAACAGTGCTGTTTCATTTATGTTGCAATAAATTCCACTCAGTTGTTCAAACATAATTTTAGGAAATATAATTCATAATTCTAGGAAAATGAAGATTAGTTGTGACAATTTGATTTAGTTGACATTTAGACATCAGTTAACGCAGACAACAGATGTTTATAACCAAAAATGATATGTTGGCATCTATTCTATTGAACAAGAGAATACCCATGAGATCAAGCCAAGGCGATCAAGCACACCTCTCAGCAATGACAAATATATGTGGTTGATGAAAATGTTATATGTTCCAGTTCAAACCACTTCCATTGTAACCCGCACTATGATTGTGAAAGTAAGAATTGCCTGAATACACATAACAATTTAGGTCTTTGATGGACGATAGAACCTCCCAGTAACACCGATATTAATATTTGATCAAAGATCATCAAATGAAAAAAAAATGTCTTAAGAGGAACGCAAAACCGAATTAAAGGGGATTACAATTATTATGTACAATTAGCGCCAGCGATTTGGGCCAGACCAAGACCGAGACGCAAACTTGAACTGAAACCATGCAAACAGATAACTTTTCCCGAAGACGAAAGAAAATAATGAAACAAAACAAAAACACACTATTGCATACAAAAATCAATAACAAACCTGCGCGGCGTCCTATGGGGAGAGCAGCACAATGACGAAACTCGGCCAAGGAAAAGAGAGAATGGTCACCCAACGATGAACGAACACTAGATGGATTCGGCGCACCGCGATTGGACAATGCAATGTTTACGATACTGAATAGTCAAGGTCAAATTATTTCCGCTGCGTGGGAAGTCCAAGGAGGGTGACGGTTGTCCAATTCATGTTGAGAAGCGACTTATCATAATTAATTTGAAACATACAACTTAACTAAGAAGAGAAGATTAATTTACCAGTATCATACAAACGGTTAATTTACCGAACATCACCAGGGATAAAATCTAGAGACTTCGAGGAGCATATCCATATGTAGATCGTAGAATACCAAATCCTGACAAATTGACGTCATCATGTTATTGATTGGGTTGGATTGGTTGGGTCAGACACGATGGTTGGGGTTAATTCAAAATGCATATAATATTAAAGACGGTATTTGGTTATTAAATGTCATTGTTAATTCTTATATATGTTCTTTGGAAGCCTTGTGTCTCTTTGCTTTTTTTAGCTCCTAGAATTCCTATTTTTTGCATTTTTGCTAGCGGAATTTGTGGTACTTGCGAAATTTAATATTCAACCTTGAAGGGTCTTACGTTGTGGAACGCTGTAAGACGCTGTACCGTCTCTGAGAAATGTTATTTTAAATGCAAAATATATTTCAGTGGATTGTTATCACGCATAGAAAAACATCACACTTGTTACATGTAAAATTATTATATGAAAAAATAACCTCATGCTCATAATATGTGTAAAATATTAAAGAAAAATTCCAAAATATTATTTCAGCCATTGGGCCTTCTTCAGTGGATATGGCATGGAACAAATAAATTCAATAATAAATTTAAATTCAATAATAAACTCTCAATAAATTCCCATCAAAGTAACGTTTGATTTAAAAAAACTCATGAAAAAGATTGTTACATGTAGTGCGAAAAGAATGAAGTTGTATTTGGGACCCCAAAAGTCGCTAAAATTTACCAAATCAAAATGTTGCGTAAATGGCGCATATGTGGCATACATGTGTTTTATGGAGCGCCTTTGCGTGGCTCATGTTTAACACGTGCTGTGTTTTATCTATCACTGTTTTATAATGTATCGTATTTTCCAGTGATTTACATACACAAAGTTCGAATGTTGTTAGGCTTTTAGTGCCTAGATTATGCGTTAATATTTGCTAGCAAAAGCGTGACTGGACTTAAATACTATGACCATGAAGAAGCAAGTAAAGACTAGAGGTGCAAGTGCTACTCCGGAGGACTTGACAGAACATGGTCGTGAATTGGAAGAAGTTAAATTAGCTGGTGGAAGTATTGTGGATGATAAACCTTTCTTCAGCACAGACTCCAGGTAAAAGTTTATTTCTAGATATGTGAATAAAACCGTTTGGTCATAGTATCTACCGTCAAACGGGGTGACTTTGATCTGCAGGGTGACTATGATAATGCCCCGGGGGACTTTGATAGGCCATGCCACACTGCAAGAAGTGGATCCCATACTAGTCTCAGGCCTTCTGAAGACCCCTCAGGCCTACTTGAGGATCCTTCATTCCAACTAAGAGCCTCCTGTTGGCCTTAGAGGCCCCTCAGGCTGACTTCAGGCACATCAGGGCCCTTGGTCAACTGCTTGGAGCTCTTACAAATGCTACAAACTGCTCTTACAAATTTATGGGGAGCAAAATCGTGTGTTTAAAGAGGAGGTTTGTAGCATCTGCAAGAAATGGAATTCTCCTGGAACTAAGAGAGGGAAACTATTGGTTGGGAATCGGGAATCCTGTGGAAAGTGGTACCATGTTTGATGCATTCAAACAAAAATGAATGACAAAAACGCAGAGGTGGAAGTGGTTTGTGATTGCCTATAATCAGTTATGCTATGGTGTGAAGATGTTGACTTAGCTGTCATGTTTGACTTCTTACCAATTGAACTAGTTTTGATGTGCGCCATGTGACATTCGTTGTCGTTCCGCCCTAAAACCCCAATCATCATTATCAAACTAGTTTTGTTCAAGGTGACAAAGCTGGTTAGCAGTGCTGTTTTTATTTTATTTTTCTCCATAGGTGTGTGAGTCACGACACTGTGATAGTTTCATGTTATTAGCTATGCATCTCATTGCATTTGCTTTGACATCAAACATTGTTTTAAAATACTAGAAGCTACCATAGACAACCCTATAACTGTGTCTGTTTGACCAATTTATCAACAAGCAATGAATATAAGAGGGGGTATTATAGTCCTTGGGGTCAGAGTAAAACAAATTTTGACCAAAAAAATAAGATATAAGGGGTAATTTTACAATGTATGGCTATGCATCAATGCAAAGATAATTATCCATTAGGTATAATTAAACTTAATTTGGTTTGAAATACCATCCCATATCTCCTGTGCATGCTAGAAAGTGTCAAAAGTTTACAAAGTCACCCCGTTTGACGGTAGCTCTCTAGGCCCTTAGCACAAAACTTTTTTCACCACATCTTTCAAGACACTTATGTACCTACCTACCTGTTATATTACTTAAAATGTATCTTACCAAATAATATTTAAATAAAAACATTTTTGGAAGGTCACAAC
The DNA here is from genome assembly GCA_014673585.1 of Semibalanus balanoides. NCBI lineage: Eukaryota > Metazoa > Arthropoda > Thecostraca > Balanomorpha > Balanidae > Semibalanus > Semibalanus balanoides. The sequence continues at coordinate 54,924 of VOPJ01011836.1, read as the reverse complement.
GTGTTTCGTGTTTGCCCACCATGATTGTACACAGATGAAGCATTCCGGTTTTATCATACTGCTGGTGCCACCCTCAGGCCTCAGCAGTATCTGGTAAAATCCAGGTGTTGGGCATCAGTCACATGACTTTGGACCCAGGATTTCGCTTGCATTGAAACTGTTGTTAATTATCAATTAAATGATAATAATACATATTTACACCATAAAAAGGCCAAACTAGTTTATGTTCATGAATTAATGCTTCTCTTTGGAAAAAGTGCCAGAATAAAGTATACAAAATAATTTTCATAAAAAATGTTCAGATTAACTCATTGTTATCCCATTGCGGCTTAAAACGCGATGGACCCAAACCAACTGGAAGTCCTTCGCCACAAGCGCTTCGTGGCGCCGAATCCGGTCATGTGACCGGCATCAGACGCCCTCACCTATTTATTATTGCCTTGGTAAAATCAAGGTTAGCCTCGCCTAGCGTAGCGGCAAATTCACTGTGTCCGGGTAGGGGGGTTTGCGTACGACCCCCCTGGCGTTTTGGCCCCTAATTAACTAGACTTCAGATTAAAAAACGAGCGTGTTGCTTGTGACGAGAGGAAGCCATTGACATCTGATTTTAAGGTCCTGGGTCAAAAGGTGACCTCTGAAGTCATGTCAAAGACCAAAATGTCACAAATTGTAAATGTGTGAAAAATGAATACTGATCGACCCAAAATGTTAAAGGAACATCTTATTATGCTTAATACATGCACAATTTGAAATCAGCATTACGAAATGTCCTAAAAACTGCTCAATTCAAAAAAGATAATGTCAGGTCATCTGAGGTCAGTGACCTCGGTTGAAATTTGTAAGCACATGACCTTAGTGAAACATACAACTGTGTTAAATTGCTCCAATATTTGAAATCAGCATCAAGAACTGTCCTAAAGGTGGCCAGAAGCCCCAAAGTCATCAGAGGTCATCGGAGGTCATTGACCTCGGTTGACCTCAGAAAAGGTCAGTTGAGGTCACATTTTCAGTAGAAGACACACCTGTCACCTTGAAACACCTTTGCATTTGCTCCTGAACGTCAAACACTCGGAAACTAAACATGTAATAAAAAACAACAAAATGTAACAAGGATCGATACTACGGGACGCAAGTTTCGCCTGACATGACCTTGAGAAACAGGTCACAGTTCACGGGTCATGAAAGTTGGAAGTTCGAAAATTTCAGAGTATGTGTCAAATTGTTCAAAAGTAGGGTACTGGAAGTTTAATCGCAATCGGTTACAAACTACGTGAGTTATTTGAAGAAAAAAACGACGAGGGGGGTTTCATCCCCCTACCCGGGCGAGGGTTAAAGGTAAGAAGCATCATTGTCCAGTCCAGGTCCAGTCTGCAAAACGAGGCAGGAACCTCGACAAGATGTTTAGGGCAGTGGCAGGATTTTCCCGATTGAATTCTGCTTGTCACTTGTAAGCCAATGTTGTTGACCGGGGAAGGGGATTCTGGTTGTCATCAAAACCCATTTTATATATTGGAAAATTATAACTTACTTTTATCAAAAATGCAATTTCACACTTTATTTAGTGCACTCAAAAGCAAGACGGGTTATTCACTTGGACGTCCCCGCCTTAGTTATTAGTTAATCCTTATAATATACCCTTCATTCGATACAGAATATCACATTTAGTAAGTACAGATGTGTTCCCAAAATTATTTTGCACTATAATTAATTTTCACTTCACTAATTAATATCTCACCGCTTCCTTGCGCCGCCCGTCGCCAAACTTTGTTTACTCAACAGCTGATTGTCCTTAGAGCTGCGGTATTGAGCGTCTCGGGGTAGCGCAACCGGGGCGTCAAATCCTTGGACGATTATCAACGATGAAAAATGTGTCATTTTCCGGGGCGACCGAAGGCTGCAAAGGAGGCACCATACTCAACCCTTCGTGAAGCAGGAGACCGCGTATCGACCCAACCTCCATAAAGGTTAGGTCAGGTTCGGTTATGACATTAAAACTACAGCTCTAGTCACGTGACATCAGTGTTTGATTTTTGGTTTGGGCTTTTGTATTTTTTTTTTTTTGCGTAGCTGTAGTACATTTGTCAAAATAGTACACAAATGACTATTATTTGGCTCCTCAGACATCAGATACTCATTTGTATATAGTGTATAGTGTACTTTTTTGTAGCATGCTTATTTCTTGTAGCACAACTTTTTTTTATTAAAAAAAACAACAACAACAAACGGGCAAAAATCCAACACTGCGTGACATGACGTACATGGCGGCGCGTGGCGGCGCAGTATTCTATGACCGGCCAAAATCGAGCTATTTGAGTTTATGAGCCATACTTTCCATTCAAAGCCTTTGTTTGCAACCATGATCACCCAGAGTACTCTTTAACCCGCGCGTTACTGGGGGAGGGGGGGGGGGGCTATTTATAGCCTCCTAACCGTTATTTTGCAATATCTCCTAAACCAACAGAGATATCGTCACCAAACTTGCAGTTCCTTATCTCACATCAATTTGAGACATGCTGCTTGAAGGAAAAAGATAAGGCTATGATAGGTCAACCAGGAATGAAGTCAGAGTGACGTCATGTTCTGCGCCTTTAGTCGAAAAATAAGGTTTTGCGGGAAACGCTGTCGAAAGTACAGTTTAAAAGATAAATCCAATTGATATATACCGAATGACAGATAATATACTCAGCTATCAAACTGCGATATTGGATTTTTGAAATTTTCTGAAGCTCAAAATTTTGATCAATTTAAAGACAATTTTTGGGGTTTTTACTTTTTTCTAAAGAAACCGATTTTTTACGAAATATATATGTTTGAGAAGAGTCTAATGAATATGTTTAGCAAGTTTGAAGTGAATATCTTTGAAAATTACTGACTTTCAATCTTTTAAAGCCAAAATTCGACTACCTCTACAGCATAACTATGCATACAAATTGTATTTCCGTTTTTTGCCTTTTACTTCTATTTGTATGGCAAAAAAACAATGTTCTTAGGTCATTTTTCGCGTTCTAGTCGAAAAACATAAACATGTGCTACAACTCCTTATTACCGTAATCTGCAGTATGACCTCGTGACCTCGAATGACCTTGACCTGACCCAAGGTATATACAAAAACAGCTAAGAATGGTAATTAGAAGTGTTAGATGCACGATTCATGCCGATTTATAAACTGATTATGCGTTTAATATCGCATTTTTGTGCGACAATTCCATCCACCGGACTTTAATGACACGGTCAAACATTTATTATTTGCTGTGACCTGTGACGTCATCGGTGACCCTGAGGTCAACGGAAATGAGTTTTCTGCGGCACATTTGACAGGCATCCTGCATTGACAAATGCTGTTTAAATTTTACAAATCGGTCTAGTAGTTACGGATATCGGTGGCTATTAATAGCCCCCTCCAGTAACTCGCGTTATGAAAAATACCTCAGCAATGCGCGGGTTAAGGCATGATACACATCCTGCATGAGCTTTAGGGGGATTGTTGGCAAAAGGTAAAAAAGTATTAAGCCCAAAAAATATACAAAAGCCATGCAACACATGTTTTATATATTATTTGCTTGTAGAACTCGACATTATTACTAATTTTATCGCCTGACTTAGCGTGCGTGAAGCTAAGGTCAAATTCAGGTCAGAAAAGACCAAATTTTGAAATTGTTAAGTATAATTAATACAGACATTTTCCGGATTTGTTTTGTCTCAAGAAATACAGTACTGCGATTTATTTGTCTGTATGTGGTAAAACAACACCAGAAAACGTTATCTCTATATTTTACGTCATGAATAACCCATACCTTAGATGTCATCACTCTGTCAAGAATAGTAAAATCATTGTGAAATTTGATATGGTAGTTGCTTAGGTTCTTTTACATACATTCATTTTTTTATTTTAATAGTTAAACAGTTCTGATTTTATATTGTCATTAAACAAGTGAAAAAACAATTTGTCAATTTATTTTTTTGCAAATCCGAGATAGCCATTTGGTAGCACTTGACATTTGCTATTTCTCACGTTTTCTGATTCCAGTTTGTTTAGTACGTGGCATTTGTATGGTCTCTCAAAGTTTAGCTGATTTTGGTGTCAAAATCGTGTATAGTGACGTCACTAGCTTCGCTATATCTAACTAAATCTGATGAAACTGATTTTTTGCACAGATGGTGTAAAATTTGCTCGGACATTTATTAGAAGTTTGGTGTTGATAGCTGCATTAGTTATTGATATATTGTAAATATTCCTCGGGGGCTAAAAAAAGCCCCCCCCCTCCCCTCCCAGTGACTGGTGGATTAAGACTAGTGATGTCATTTTCTCAAAATTTCCTGACCAAAACCAATCCAATACCAAACAGGAGGCATTTTGGTTGTCCAAATATTGACCGATTTTGGTTGAGGCCAAAAATGTCCAAGATTTGACCGACTTTTTAACAGTATACTTATTTAAACAAGATTAAGCTGACCGAAAAGTGTCCAAAAATGGATAAGCCTGACCGACCGATTACCGAATCGGTCACAAAAAAATTCCGATAACCAAAATTTTGGTTACCGATTGACACCACTAATTAAGACGGCACAGGCTTCCTGATTTACGGCAGTCTACGAGATGGTCGTGGGGGTCCATTTGTCGTGGGATCCTGTGGATCTTGGATCCTGCAATAATCTAAACATCATCGTGGTTGTCTCGTCAATATGCTTCCAACAATACGGATCATGACCTGGTTCCAGGTTCCTGTTGGTGATAAATGACGGTAAAGTCCACGCCTACAATGCGGCCACTGGCGAGCTGGCGAGCTGTCTGGAGACCAAGAGTCCCATTGTGGCGCTGTCACCCGACTCGTCGAACCACCGGCAGCTGGTCACCTGCGACAGTCAGGGCACCATGGTGCTCTGGGACTTCATTCTCGGAACATCTCTCAAGGCAAGTGGTCCAATTTGTCAGCCAGCTTTGTCGGTCAATTTAACATATCCTAGTAGTTACTCTCATATACATGGTATTGTTTTCATTGCAAGCTTTTCATAATGGAAGTTATGTTACATATTTGGTATTATTGTATATTTTCAGGAAATTTCAATGTCATATTTGTTGCATAATATTTAGCAACGCTGTGCCCAGTTCCGCATCTGACACCAGCGCCACCCCCGGCCCCTGCAGAAGTGGAGCCTGTCTCGGCTGCTGACAGATGGCAGCACAGTGGCCGGCCTGCTGCGTCCGGCCGGCGCCACACAGCCTCTGCTGCTGATACAGCGGCCGGGCGGTGCGGAGGAGCCGTGTGCGGACCTGCTCCGGGTGCTGGCTGAGGACAGCAAACCTCCGCAGCGCGTGGTGAAGGAGGTACGCCGCGGTCCCGCCGGCCGCTGGGAGGTGGACGCCGGCTGGGAGGGACGGCTGGTGGCCGCCATGGTGAAGCCCGACACCGTGCTGGTCAGGAATCTGTGGCAGAAGGACGCCGCCAGCAAACAGCAGTTCAACACGTGAGTGCCGGGTGACGGGTTAATCTGGTGCGGCCGCTGTGGAGATGCCGGGTCAGGCCGCTGACTGTTCTCTGTCTGCAGGCATGGTTTGTCATGTTCTGTGTCAAATTACAATTAATCCACTCTTGTTTATATTCACACTTAAGTCTAACTAAATGCGTTATGTGTTTTAGTATGTCCCAAAGGAATTGAAAACGACTGTTCCGGTTAGGTTTTGATCACTAAGAAATAATGTCGCTATTATGTCATTGATGTGGCATGAATGGTGTCTGAATGCCGATGTCGCCCGATACATTTCTTCCACGCGTTTGATGAATCCCATGTTTAATTATCTGTTGGTACCCAGCTTTGTTGAATTAACTGCAGCCGAGCGTCACAATACACCCAGCTACACCACCGCCACCATGCCACATTCACGCGTACAAGACACGTACAGGACACTAAGAAACGCAAACCATCACCCCGTAATTCGAATTCGCACTTCCTCACACCAGCGCTCCTTTAAAGTCACCGGAAACCAATTGAACTAATTACCAGAAGCCACGAAACAGCTCTCTTGTCCCGACTTCAAAAACGGACCACACATCAGTTAGGTACACCTAAGCCCCCCTTATATTATTCACAGGGAACCAAAGCACGCAATATTCTCCACACCAGATTGAGAACTGAGATGTCCCAACTAAACGCCCACATGTTCACAATTCAAAGGTCAGACTCCCCGGTATGTCCTTGCGGGTACCCACGAGAAAACACAACGCACTTTATCTTCGCACATGTCCGACATACACCCGTCATAAAAACGAATCGATCAGTAGCGTATCCCAGAGTCTACACTACAGCTTCACGCAGGAATCCAGATCCACCCAATTACAAATCCTTTTACACGGCACGAATATCAGTAGCGGCGGCGGCCGCGGGGTGGCCCGTCACTTCCAAAATCACTTACTCAACTCGCAGATTCACTGGTGTTGATTGAAGAATCGAAGTTCTGTGGAGGCTCGGATGGGTCCGCTCCTCCGGTGAGGCGCGCGGTGTATGATCTGCTGCACGCGCTGACCGGTGATACGGCGGTGGTTGAGTTATTGTCTGATGATATTATATGATATGCGTTAGAGTTGGCGCCTTGAGTTAAGCTCCGGAGCTTTTGCTCCAAGTTCATTTCTGCGTAACATATAAATATATTATAGAATGATAAACTTGCTGATGATGATGATGATGATGATAATGATGGCTGGCTGGCTGGCTGGCTGGCTGGCTGGCTGGCTGGCTGGCTGGCTGGCTGGCTGGCTGGCTGGCTGGCTGGCTGCTGGCTGGCTTGGCTGCTGGGCTGGCTGGCTGGCTGCTGGCTTGGTCTGGCTGGCGCTGGCTGGCTAGGGCTGGCTGCGGCTGGCTGCTGCTGGCTGGCTGGCTGGCTGCTGGCTGCTGGCTGGCTGGCTGGCTGGCTGGCTGGCGCCTGGCGCTGCTGGCGGCTGGCTGGCTGGGCTGGCTGGCTGGCTGGCTGCTGGCGGCTGGTCTGGCTTGGCTTGGCTTGACTGACTGACTGACTGACTGACTGACTGACTGACTGACTGACTGGATTTATTCATGTATTTATTTATTTATTATATCGTCTCTGCCTCCGCCGGCAGTCTTCGGACGGACGCTGACCGTCCGTTCACGTGCGTGGCCTGCCACCCGAGTGAGCCGACAGTGGCGGCCGGGGACACCAGCGGCCGACTGCTGCTGTGGCGACGACTGCTGGCCGCCGACCAGGCGCCGGTCCGATCTGTTCTCCATTGGCACACACTGCCGCTGCCCAGTGTCGCATTCTCACCCGAAGGTGAGACGAATCCTGCCTGTGCTTTGTAATTGCTCGACAGAAATCGGATTGAGAGGCTGTTTGTTGCGGCCACGTTACTTTCTGCTGTATGCAATACGCACTACGCATGGTGATTCAAAAATCTGAAAGGAGCAAACTGAATGCTATTTCATATTCAAAGGGAGTCATCCATGTAGGGCGCAAATTGATCTCTGTTGTGGGCGCCCCCCTCCCCCAAATAAACAAATAGAAATCATCCATGTTTAACGTGCACCGATTAATACGCACCTTCCCGCTTCTGCTCTCGGTTACTGTAAATATATCTTATTGTTTAGTTAATCATTCGCGCTCTCGGACCTGCTAACATTGCCTGCAGGAGTCCTACCTTCAGACTGTCTCCGTCTCTCTCGACAGGCACGTACCTAGTCTCCGGCGGGGAGGATGTCACTGACGGCGTCTCTCTCGACAGGCACGTACCTGGTCTCCGGCGGGGAGGAATGTTCACGGGACGGCGTCCTCTCTGTCGACGGCAACGTACCTCTAAGTCTCCGGCGGGGATTCACTGACGGCGTCTCTCCGACAGGCAAGTACCGTGGTCTCTCCGGGCGGGAGGATTCCACTGTACGGCGTCCTCTCGAACAGTCACGTACTGGTCTCGGCGGTGAGGAGTCATGATTGGCGTGCTCTCTCGACAGGCTCGTTACCTTGGTTCCGGCGGGGAGGATGTCACTGACGTATCTCTCTCCCGAAAAAACCCAAAAGCCAAAAAACGTACCTGATCTCCGGCGGGGAGATGTCACTGCGGCATCTTCTCTCGACAGGCACGTACCTGGTCTCCGGCGGGGAGGATGTCACTGACGGCGTCTCTTTCGACAGGCACGTACCTGGTCTCCGGCGGGGAGGAGTGTGTACTCGTCTACTGGCAGACGCACGACGAGAAGCCATCGTTCCTGCCCCGCTTGGGTATGCCCATCCGACACGTCACCGTCTCGCCCGACAACCAGCTGGTGGTGACGTCACACAGAGATAACGGTGAGCGGCCCGGATGACGTCATATAGCAGGGAGCGGAGTAGTGAGTGGTGACGTGAGGTATGGGCAGAATTTGAGTGGTAAGGTTAAAGGTACCTACTGTGGAGGCTATAGTGAGATGTGCGTGTTTGGATGTCACGCAAAATGGGCGCCAAATGAAGAAGAAAAATACAAACTTAGAAGTCGGCGCACTTATAGACCCAGACCAGTTTTGTGCCTGGATCCCAAACTTGGATCTGGGATCCCATTTGATTTCTCAGCATAAAATACATGAAGATCTTGGATCTCTGTGGTTCGCTCTGCGTAAAATGCATAAGATCTGGGATCGGCGTAAAATCCTTCAGATTCAGATTCAGATTCATGTATTGCGGCTCCGTCCACGCAGATGCGAGGTTTTTCAGTTGCCAATGTCACATAATATGAATAGAGAGGTTGGTACACGCCAAAAAACATCACACGCACGAACATAATCATTCCAGGACATACGATTCGATCATTCTTAGTTGATCCGAGGCAATATCAGCCAGTCGGCTTTGAAGCGTGACCATCCGCATGGTGTCCTGCAATAGCTGTTTGGCCGGATTATTGTACAGTTTTGCACCCATAGACAAAGCCGCGTCCCCGTCTCACTTCTAATTCTTGGCAAAACGTTAGTTCCCGATTCTGCCGAGTTCCCTGGCCGTGCTCGTACGCGCTCAACATCTGTCGCAGGGATCTCGGGTTCGCCAAAAACGTAGGAATCGATTTCTTTAAAGTACGTTGGTGCTAATCAAATAGTGCTGCGGAGCTGACAAGATACCGAGTCCGCTCAGCTTCACCGATATTCCTGTGTATTTCGCTTCCCGTGAGGACTCGGGTGCAAAAAATTTTTACAAGTTTTTGGATACGGTGGATGCAGTCATACCACATGATCCCGAGATCGACAGGCATAACCTTAATTGATGACATAACCAACCTTCCACAATCTGTCGTAGAGCGCAGCGCGGTACAAGATGTCGAGCATGCATCAGGGCATTTAAGTTGCCTGTACATTTTGGCGGTCAAGCTGGTCAATGGAGATTCAAAAACACAGGTGCTGTCAAATTGACGAGACCTAAGTTTTTTTACTATTCTAAGATTTCCAGTCAACAGTCGATTCCCACTTTTATCAGAGATCTGTAGGGACAGGTGCGCCCAAGTCCATAGCCTTTGTTCCGAGTACAAGCGTTATTGAGTTTTTTTGACGCGTTGATTTTCATCTGATTGTTAACAAAACCAAATCTACAAGCATTGCAAGGGTGTTTCTACCTGATGGATCATTTCATGAAGCTGTTCTTTTCTACACAAACTAAAAGCTGCGTATATCGGCATTTGATAACGGTAGAGTTGCCAGTATTACAAGTCCATTTCATTGCAAGATTAGAAAACATAAGACAGCTGAGGCTACTCCCTTGATACCACTTGTAGTGTTTCGGGCAATGTCGCGACAGAATCGCGCCGCCGTCTCTTTTGGCTATCTAACCTTGCTGCGTATGCCCCGAAAGTAGTTAGCCAGCCGTGAGTGTCAACGCCGTACATCTCTAGTTTACACAGCAGTTTCTCTGATCTATTTCATTCGAGCATTTGGCAGTCCAAATACCAGGATCAATCTCGGCCGACATCATTAGCACGATTAGATCGATCAGTGATAAACGTCAGTGCGGTTGTCAGTGGGAGTGTGACTCGTTGGTTACCCATGCTGAGAATTTGAAAATAGGTGACTGCTGTTAAAATATGTACTGATCTGACGATGCACTAGTCGCTCGATCACTTTGGTCGCCAGAATCTTATTGCAGTGTTATTGCAGTGCTTATTGCAGTGTTATCTCAGTGGATCTCTAATGTAAACGAGCCTCAGATCTTGAAACACAAGATGCAGGGATTGACATTCAAATTTGTGGTCTCTATTTTGCGTATGTACTATGTAGTATGTATACTATGTGTATATAATTTGGACCTTCAAGGAAGTATAGCAGTGTGATCTCCTTATGTTGTCCTGCGATGTGTGATGACAAGCTCTACTGCTCCGCCTGTGATCTTGGGTCGCCACATTGTTGCCCCCTGTGACTGACCCCTGACCCCTCCCCCCCCCCTGTACCCGCCGGCAGTGGTGCGTCTGATCACGCCGCAGAGGCAGGTGTCGCGGCTGATACGCGGGCTGACCTGGGGTGCCGGCGGTGACCCGGCCACCGGGCTGGTGCTGGAGCCCCGCTCTGGTGCCCTGCTGCTGAACGGCGCCGTCGGCCATCTGCAGCTCTTCTCTCCGCACGACCGGCGTGACCTGTTCAGCGTGAGTTGTGGCGGGGACAGTGTGACCTGTTCACGTGAGTGGTGAAGGTGTGACCTGTTCAGCGTGAGTGGTGGCGGTGACGGTGTGACCTGTTCAGCGTGAGTGGTGAAGGTGTGACCTGTTCAGCGTGAGTGGTGGCGGTGACGGTGTGACCTGTTCAGCGTGAGTGGTGGCGGGGTCGGCGTGACCTGTTCAGCGTGAGTGGTGGTGGGACGTGGTCAGAAGAAGTCGGTGGTGATAGCCGTCTATTTTCCACGTCTTCTGATCTGTGTGTAGCTCAGATATGTCACGTTTTTATCTTCAAAAAGTTCGTCTGATGAGTTCGTCAGTGTTTTCCATGAGCACCTCACCATTTTAAATTTACGCTGCGGCTCGCAGTTACGTTTCAAAAGATATCCACCACAGTTGTGGTATCCTTCGTGAACGTTTACCCCACATTGCCTTATCATCACCTATGTATCGCTCGTCTGACCTAAGACCTCTCCCCCCAGCTGGACGTGGTGCAGACCAACTACCTGACCCGCGAGCGGACCGGCTCGCTGGCCACCTGTGACGTCACCCGTGTGTCGGTGACGTCAGACGGCGCCTGGATGGCCACGCTGGAGGAGCGCGGCGACGGCCGCTCCGCCGACGAGCGGCGGCTCAAGTTCTGGCAGTTCGACGAGGCGAAACAGAGGTACGGGGTGGTGAGTGGAACGGAGCAGGGGGGAGGTGTGAAACAGAGATAAGGGTGATGAGGTGAAACGGGGTGAGGGGAGGGGTGATGAAACAGAGGTTACGGTGATAAGGTGAAAACGGAGGAGGGGAAGGGGTGGAGGGGTAGAAAGAGGTATGGGGTGATAGGTGAGTGAAACGGGACAAGGGGGGAGTGTGAACGGAGGCAGAGGGAGGGGTGAAACAAAGGTATGGATGATTATGTGTGAAACGGGCTTGTGACGGGCGAGACGGGGGTGCCGAGGATGAGGGAGGGTAATATGGGATTACGGTGTGACGATACGGAGCGGAGGTACGGGGCGGATGTTGTGAAACGGGGATGGAGGGGGGATGCCAGACTGTGGGGGTTTTTATTTTTTTTTTTTTCTACTGGAAGCTTAGTAGATAAGTGGAGCTCACTGGAGGGATGTGGCGAGGAGCCAGCGGAAGGTTGGTAATCGGTGCGGATTTTGTTACGTTTTTTAAACACAACGGTCACGTTGCTGTAGTTTTTTTGGCCAGTGTTGACCATATTTATGTATGAATGTGCGGAACGACTGCGACATATTTTGTAATTAAGCAGTTTTTTTAACGTGGTCCTGTCTTTGTGTGACTTATACTTATAAAAGTTTACAGTCGATATCGAACGATATGTTACGTTGCGACCGCCATCGCCAATTATCCTTCACCGTCCATATCGGCACCATGTGTCTGTGTAGTGTGTGGCATTTTTTTCTTCATAAATTTAGTCCGAATGTTTTGTATGGATGGCTTTCCGAGGTCAGGACCCGCACTAAGCAGAGCTTGTTGCGCTGCGTCCTGACCTCACCCACCGCGATCGCCGCAATTCCTGTGGGCCGGCAGAATTTAGAGACGAAAGTTTTACGTGCCCGACATACCTGGACACGGTCCGCCCCACCGTGTCCAGGTATGTCGGGCAATGCTCCTTAGTGTTATAGTGTCCTGCTCCTTACTAACCACCATTGCCGTCTCGGTCGCCAGTTTCGTGCTGAACACTTGCGTCGAGGACCCGCACGAGGGCAGTCTCAACGCGTTGGAGTTCCAGCCGGGAGACGACGCAAAGGTGGCGCCCCTGGCGGTCACCACTGGAACTGACGGCGCCATCAAGTACTGGAGCCTAGTGGACGACTCGGATATCTATGGTGAGAAGGGGTGCCTTAGGAGGGGGGGGGGCTTTACTAACGGGCTGTTCTGGCGCACGTGGTGGGAGGAATTGTCAAAGACAGCGGAGTGTTGAGTTAGAGTTTGGGGTGTTTGTGCCGGTTTCAGTAGGGCTTGTAAGCCTCCGAGCTGAAGCCTGCTGGGCGCTGGCTGAGAAGAGCTCTCAGTTCTTTTTACTGGGCTTTGACAGCTGGCCATGTGATCAGGTCACCACAGCTGCCCTTTCTGCCCCGTCCCTCTGACCTGTCTGTCCCGTCTCTCTGACCCTCCCTCCGACGCCGTCCTGTCCGACCCGTCCCTCCGACACACTTCTGCCTCCGACCGCGTCCTCCGACCCGCTCCCTCCACCCGTCCCTCCGACCCGTCCCTCCGACCCGTCCCTCCGACGCCGTCCCTCCGACCCGTCCCTCCGACGCCGTCCCTCCGACCCGTCCCTACCGACCGCGGTCCTTCTCCGGGAATCCCGTCCCTCACTGACCCGTCCCTCCGATCCGTCCCTCCGACTCCGTTCCCTCCCGACCCGTCCCTCCGACCCGTCCCTCCGACCGTCCTCCACCGTCCCTCGACCCGTCCCTCCGACCCGGTCCCTCCGACCCGTCCCTCCGACCCTCCCTCCGACCCGTCCCTCCGAAACCCGTCCTGCCGACCCCGTCCCTCCGGACCCGTCCCTCCGACCGTCCCTCCGACCCGCTCCCTCCTGACCCGTCCCTCCGACCGTCCTCCGACCCGTCCCTCCGACCCGTTCCTCCGACCCGTCCCTCCGACCCGTCCCTCCGACCCGTCCCTCCGACCCGTCCCTCCGACCCGTCCCTCCGACCCGTCCCTCCGACCCGTCCCTCCGACCCGTCCTCGACCCGTCCCTCCGACCCGGTCCCTCCGCCGTTCCCTCCGACCGCGTCCCTCCGACCCGTCCCTCCGACCCGTCCCTCCGACCCGTCCCTCCGACCGTCCCTCCGACCCGTCCCTCCGGACCCGTCCCTCCGACCCGGTCCTCCGACCCGTCCCTCCGACCCGTCCCTCCGACCCGTCCCTCCGACCCGTCCCTCCGACCCGTCCCTCGACCGTCCTCCGAACCGTCCCTCCGACCCGTCCTTCCGACCCGTCCCTCCGACCCGTCCTTCCGACCCGTCCCTCCGACCCGTCCTCCGAGACCGTCTCGGCCCAGTCCCTCCGGCCCGTCCTCCGGCCCGTCCCTCCGGCCCGTCCCTCGGCCCGTCCCTCCGGCCGTCTCTCCGCCGTCTCTCTGCGCCGTCTCCTCTGGCCGTCTCTCTGACCCTCTCTCTGTCCGTCTCTCGTCCCGGCTGTCTCGTCCCGTCTCGCTGTCCGCTCTCTGTCCCCGTCTCTCTGTCCGTCTCTCTGGTCCCGTCTCTCTGTCCTCCGTCTCTCTGTCCCTCTCTCTGGCCCGGCTCTCTGGCCCGTCTCTCTGGCCCGTCTCTCTGACCCGTCTCTCTTCCCTCTCTCTGTCCCGTCTCTCTGCCGTCTCTTCTGGCCCGTCGCTCTGTCCCGTCTCTCTGTCCGTCTCTCTTCCCGTCTCCTGGTCCCGTCGTCTCTGTCCCCGTCTTTCTTCTGTCCCGTCTCTCTGACCCGTCTGCTCTGACCCGTCTCTCTGACCCGTCTCTCTGACCCGTCTCTCTGACCCGTCTCTCTGACCCGTCTCTCTGACCCGTCTCTCCTGGACCCGTCTCTCTGACGTCTCTCTGACCCGCTCTCTGACCCCGTCTCTCGACCCGATACACATCTGAACCGTCTCTCTGACCCGTCTCTCTGTCCCGTCTCTCTGGCCCGTTCTCTGCCCGTCTCTCTGGCCGTCTCTCTGGCCCGTCTCTCTGGCCCGTCTCTCTGGCCCGTCTCTCTGGCCCGTCTCTCTGCCCGTCTCTCTGGCCGTCTCTCTGTCCCGTCTCTCTGCCTCCTCTCTGACCCGTCTCTCTGACCCGTCTCTCTGTCCCGTCTCTCTGTTCCCGTCTCTCTGTCCCGTTCTCTTGACCCGTCTCCCTGGCCCGTCTCCCTGGCCCGTCTCTCTGGCCCGTCTCTCTGGCCCGTCTCTCTGGCCCGTCTCTCTGGTCCGTCTCCCTGGCCCGTCTCTCTGGCCCGTCTCTCTGTCCCGTCTCTCTGTCCCGTCTCTCCCGTGTCCCGTCTCTCTGTTTCCGTCTCTCTCCCGTCTCTCTGTCGCCGTCTCTTGACCCGTCTCTGACCTCTCTCTGTCCCGTCTCTCTGGCCCGTCTCTCTGACCCGTCTCTCTGACCCGTCTCTCTGTCCCGTCTCTCTGGCCCGTCTCTCTGGCCCGTCTCTCTGACCCGTCTCTCTGACCCGTCTCTCTGACCCGTCTCTCTGACCCGTCTGTCTCTCTGCCCCGCCTGTCTCTCTGACCCCACCATATGACCCCTGCAGGCAGTAAGCGGTGTTGGAGCTGTGACGCAGTTGGGTCACACCGGCGTCTGCCGGCCGGCTGTGCCGCCTTCTCTCCGGACGGCGCCCAGCTGGCAGTCGGCTTCGCTGCCGCCGTCACCGTCTGGGCCCCGGACACAAACAAACTGCTGCACACGCTCAGCAACGTCACACTCAGGGATGACGTCAGGTGAGGGTGTGATGTCAGGTGATGTCAGGCGATGACGTGAAGTCATATGATGCCAGGTGATGGTGTGGCGTCATATGATGTTGATGGTGTGACGTATGATGTCAGGAAATAACGGGCGCCATATAACTATTGTGTTGCGGCGCCCTTAGCGCTACTCATCATCATCATCATCAGGAAATGATGTGACGGATGATGCCAGGTGAGGGTGTGGCGTATGATGCTAGGTGAGTGTATGACGTCAGGTGAGGGTGTGACGTCACACCAGCTTAGGATTTTTGCCCTTTTCTGGACTTTTTGGGTCCAAAGAGTTCTGCTCTCTGCATTTTGTTCTGCAAATTTGCTCCCATTTCGCAGTGTTTGATTTTTCATTTAAATAGGTCCCAGAGAGTATAAATCGATAGACAGAGAGTAAAGCTGTATTGTGAGGAAAAATCATATTTACATTTTTTCAAAACTTATTTCCCATGGAAAGTAAAGCTTGCTTTAAATGAAATGCATATTTAACTTATTAGGAAAATGCAATTGTATTGCACCTACAATTTCGGTAAGATCAGGTGTGTTCGTTTTCTGCCTTTATGCTGACAAAATGTCAGGATAAACGCGGTTTTCGAAGAATTACAATTTATACTGACAAAAAAGTCAGTATAAATTGAACACGTGTATTTTGATGGAAGACGTCCAGATCTCAATTTATACTGACATCCGTGAAAGTCAGCATAAAAGGTTTTATCCTGACATTTTTAATTGGCAATGAAATGAATATGTGTCCATGGCCGGTCGCAGTATTCTCGAACACCTTTCCTCTCCTTGCAAAATATGGAAGCAAATATGTAAGCATGAAGTTTTTAATGCGTAAAATTATGTGACAAAATGTCAGGATAAGCGCCGATAATCGAAGAATTCGAATTTATAATAGCCACAGAATGCGCGTTTTGAAGGGTTTTTGTGTTCCCAAAATTTCGTGTCCCGATCAATTCTTTTTTCAATTTATCCTGACTCGCTTTGATGTCGGATAAAAATGTCAGCAATAAACGTGTCAGGATAAAAATGAACGAAAAAAACGGTGTCAGGATAAACCGGAAAAACGATTATGTATGTCACACTCAGGGATGACGTCAGGTGAGAGGTGTGACGTCATACTGCGGACAGGGAGACAGACGAATGATGTATACAGATTACAGGGTCGTCATTGCAATCGCGTCTGTTTGTAAATTGCCCGAACTAAGATAAGCGAAGGCTCCAAATAACACATTGTGCGATGCCGTATTGGAGCAGTGTTATTTTGCGAAATGCCGCAAGCCATGTGAATAAGAATAGGCGCGAACTTATGGCGGACACCTTACTGTGGCTGAATGGTCGACTAGGACTCGTCAGCCAACCAAGAAGACACGATTATTTGTGTCTGACCTCCCCGTTTGACCCGCTCTATATGTGGCCGTGTCTGACCTCCCTGTCTGACCCGCTCTATATGTGGCCGTGTCTGACCTCCCTGTTCTGACCCTGCTCTATATGTGGCCGTGTCTGACCTCCCTGTCTGACCCGCGGCCCGCAGACAGGTGGTGTTTGGCCGCGGCCAGTGCTGCCACCTGCTGGTGAGCCGGGCCGACAGCGGGCTGCGCGTGTGGAATCTCCGGACCGTCACCCTCTCCGCCAGGATTGACGTGCGGGTCACCCACCTGGCGGCCGACCCCCGCTCCGAGTACATGGCCGCCTTCAGCGCCACCAATAAAGGTGAGCAGTTACGAGCCGCTTGGATTGGCTCGCTGGAATGACGCTAGCTCAGAACGACTTAACTTCGAAGTTTCAGTAGCATGGTAGCTCACCGTGTGATTAGGCGTCTGTTCGATGTTCTGGTTCATTATTATATCAAAATGTTGTGTTTCGCTTATCTCCAGCACATTGCGTGTTACTGTTTCTAAACAATGCCTGTTCTCACAATTCCATCTGCACTGAGCGCCTCGTTTGTCCCGGCAACACGCCGCCTGTCATTATGTTACGGCAGTGCCCTTGTCCTTTCCAACACGCACATCACACCACCTGCCCTTGTGTTGTCCGCTGCAGTGTTTGTGTTCCGGCCGAGTAGTACGCGGCCCGTCCACCAGGCGGCGCTGGGGCGGCGCGTGTCGGCCGCCTGTTTTGTGCCTCACAAGCGGCCGCGGCCCGACCTGCCCGACTGGCAGCAGGCGTCACAGCTGTTCTTCATCAACGATCAAGCAGGTGAGACGTCCAGGAACTCCAGGTGGTAGGGGCTCCAGGAACGTCCAGAGAATGCAGAGAACGTCCAGGGAATGTAGAGAACGTCCAGAGAATGCAGAGAACGTCCAGAGAATGCAGAGAACGTCTAGAGAATCCAGAGCACGTCCAGGGAATGCAGAGAACGCATCAAGTGTGCGTTTGCTTTATGTGGTGAAATGAATTACTCGAGGAGTCAGTGTCCTGGAAGTTAACATTTTGTATTCGGTGTCGGAGTGGAGTGAGTGGACAATTTGAGCCATAAAATGTCATGTGAGTGGAAAAGAGTGTAGCAAATGGTACAACATTGATTTATGTTTTGAATATGAAAAGCAATAGTTTGTGTTGATACCTATAGACTTTTAGTCAATATGTATGTCGAAATCAATATCACAATTCATAATTGTGGAGTGTTAAAGTTGCTGACACTCCTGCCCGTTCTACCAGGCGCTGCACACCTTGGAGCGTCCGGAGGCCGCCGGGTCGGCCGGCTCCGGCCCCCACTGCTGACGTCATCACGGGCTACGTGACGCCGACGCCGTTCTCGGCGCTGCTGGCGGAGCAGCGCCGCTCGGCGGTGACCCCGGCTCAGCTGAGGTCACAGTCGGAGGCCACGCCGGGACTGCAGCGTGTACTGGAGGTCAGTGCTGGCGGCGGTGGGAGGGGTAGAGAGAGAGTCAGTGCCGTCTGTTGTGCAGTGCAATGTGTGGTGTGCAGACGGATTTCTTCGATCTTCTTTCTTTGAGTACAATGTGTCAAGTCGAATTCAGAAGTTGTATTCTCCTTGTCACTGAATTCTGTTTTAAATTAACTTAAATGGAATGTTTCACTTCTCTGAAAGTTGTCCAATGTTACGCCGCTTGTGGTGCAAAATATGAAGTAATTGCTGCCGAACACGATTCTGATATTTGTTTCTCAGTAACAGTGGCTCAGTTTCATGAAAAACCTAAGTTTTAGTATTTGGCTGATGACGCATATGAAAGGAATTTTGCGAAAATAATAAAACCTTCACGCTGGCAATATGTATGACTCGTGTATGGCTAATGTAATAGCCAAGATGTAAACCAAGTTAACTTTCATCAAGCATGTGGAATAAAGATGAGATGACAACATCGGCTTTACGCGGTTATTCAAAATCACAAGGGGCTATTTCTATACAGATGTAAAAAACCAAACTCAAATTTTACTTTCGATTGGACCTCTGTGGGTGTTTTAACTTCTACACTATTTAATTTCAATGCAAATCCAGCAGAATGGCCATCTCAACTCAAATCTAATGTTAATGTGAAACATTCCCTTTAATTTCGTTTTTTTCCTGATCTCTCGCGATATAGATCTATACGCGATTTGCTCAATTTCACTGATAGTTTCGAAACTTAGCGAAACTTGTGTGGGTACGTGTGTTAGTGTGTGTTCGTGCTGACGGGTTGGCGCGAGTTCCAGCCAGGGTCAGAAACAGTGGTTCCACGATCTAAGTTTTGCAGAACAAATTTTTTCGGCTTACAGTCGGCAAAACAAATTCATGCAGCAGAACAAAATGGCTGCGAGAAGATAGACACTCAAATTAACATTGCATTTTACACGCTGCCACTCATCATAGGAGAAAAGAAAACCTCGCTCCTATGGAGATAGCAGTATGTAAAAATAATAATGTATGTTATTTGTTGTCTATCTTTTTCCTGACTATTTATTTGTGCTCGTCAGCCCGATTTGCAACCCACAGACTAGAAACAGCATTCTTTACAGTCAACGGTTTTACGGAACAAATTTTCCAAGTTCAGATAACGGAGTGACACGGGCCACTTTTCTAGACACGCGGTTCCAGCTGGCTGCGCTCACATGGGCTCTGACCTGCTGTTCATGTCCCTCGTTGTTGACAGATTCTCGATTCTCCGAGCCACACTCTGCCGTCTCTGACCAGGATATGCTCTCCGTTCCTGGAGGGTATGCTCTATCCTCGCGACAGGTGAGACAGGCGCGCGCGCGCGAATACAGATATGCAGATTAGGTGTTGAAACTGTCAAGTAGGGAACTTAGTTCGTTATGGAACAGTAAACATGCAAACTTCATGATAGTTTTCATATTTAGGGAACTTAACCTCAAGGGGTTTCAAGCATTTTGTTGCGGTTACGCCGGAACGCTAAGCCTGGAAGTACAGTCTGCGGCGCAGCTTGTTGCTGATAACGTCACATTGGTGTTGTTGCCATGGACCTGCTGTACACCCCAGTATGGCAGTGTTCTAGGATTGGGAATTTCGGGTGTAAAGCGACACCCTACAATAAATAATTGTCCACCTCCTTTTGCCCATTTTGAAGGATTTTTCCACTCTTTTTCACTTTTGAGATTATTTTTTTCACTCATTTATAGTAATATGTAAAAAGACCGAAATTGATTCAAGTTTTGTTTAAAATTCTTGGAAAAGGGCTCTTTTAGTTTTGGAATTTCCATTCTTTTTCCTGTTTTTAGTCTGAATTTTCCACTCTGCACCCTGGCTCTAAAGCAATTCTAGGACACTGCAGTATGTCCATCACCCTCCTGACCCGGCCTGTCTGACGCGATTCTGTGCCGGTTCGTGTTGACAGCGAGGCGACAGAGAACCAGTCAGAGGAGGGAGGGGACACCACCGCTGCTGACGGCACCGGAGGGCAGGAGAGCGGGGTAGCCGTGCGCCGCTCCGGTCCCAGCCTGGAGACGAGGCTGGACCACCTGCTGACGGCTGACCTGGCCTGGCTGACCGTCTGACAGAGGCTGGACCACCTGCTGACCTGCTGACGGCTGGCCTGGCTGGCCTGGCTGACCGTCTGACAGAGGCTGGACCACCTGCTGACGGCTGGCCTGGCCTGGCTGACCGTCTGGCACAGCTTTCAGACTGTCTGACCACGTCTGACACCGATGGGTCGCTGTCTGACCTGACGCCGCTTCAGAGTATGGTGTTTAGGGAGTCTGTGGGATGAGGGTGGACGTCGAATTGTGGATAATACACGGCCTGGTGTGAGATGGCTGGTGTACTGTCAGGTGGCTGGTGGAAGTGAACGGTCCTGGCGTGTGACGAAGCCGGAGGTCTGGTTGATACGCTGTGTGTTTTTGAGGTTCTCACTTCAAGCGTGTCGTGGTTAGTGTAGAGGTACTGGTGTTATGATGCTCACCGCTGAAAGCCCGCTATAGGAATGTGGATAACTAAGTATGAACATAAAGAATGCGTCACGTTGATTCAGAGGAATTATATTCACGCATCGTATATCATCGACTATCGGGCACAAACTTGGAAAAATGTGACATGCTGGAATTGAAGTGGGTGCTCCCGAAATAGGCTAGTGTAGGATAATTCGGAATGCAGTTAAATGCTGCGTCACAAATTATGTAGTAGTACATGGGGCAATGCTCAAACTGGTTTCGTTCACATTTCGTAAGTCTTCTAAAAACAACATAAAAATCCAGGAAACCGATTCGTTTGTTAACAGCATGATAGAGGTGCGTGTGTCACGAGAGCGGAACGCCCGGAGCCGATATTCGGGCCCGAGCACCGAGACACGGCGGAGATTCGGGTGCACCGAGACACGGCGGAGATTCAGGTGCACCGAGACACAGCGGAGATTCGGGTGCACCGAGACACGGCGGAGATTCGCGTGCTCCGAGACACATCCAAATCGCGTTATCCGCATCATCAGACGTCAACTATTTACTCGAGCTCTCGTAACTCCTTTAAAAGTTGAATAATATGCTATGCATCACGAGAAATAACACTCCCAACAAAAATATCTAAACATTTGAACAATGGACGGATTATGTGGAATCAGGAGCAATTATAGTCAACACGACAGCACAGTAGGTACTGATGTTGCTCTATAGTCTGCCGGCGTGCTTCGGGCTTCCCAGTGACACATTGCACGCATCACTAAGGTAGCTTTCTTCTTTATATCGCCACGTCGGTGTCCGTGAATGATGCATTGAATGTGTTGCGTGTTCTGTAGTCTTTCACCTACCCCTGATCTGGATCCGCCGAACTCGAGCCATCGCCAGCCGAGTCGGCGGCGGCGCCATCTGTCGGGCCGTCCGCAGCGCCATCTGGTGGGATGTTCTCATCGCCGCCAGATGTCTCCTGTGTTCCCGAGAGGCGACTCTCAGCTGCCGTCTGGTCTCCATTGTCAGTCGCCTCTTCTGTCCCACTGCCAGCCTGCTGCGTCTCCTCTGCACCTTCTGCCTTCTCCTCTGCACCTTCTTTCCTTTCTTCCTCTGCACCTTCTGCCGTCTCTTTGCACCTTCTGCCTTTCTCCTCTGCACCTTTTGCGTCCCTCGCACCTTCTGCCTTCTCCTTGCACCTTCTGCCGTTCTTCTTCTGCACCTTCTGCCTTCTCCTCTGCACCTCTGCCTCTCCCTGCACCTTCTGCCTTCTCCTCTGCACTTCTGCCGTCTCCTCTGCACCTTCTGCCTTCTCCTCTGCACCTTCTGCCGTCTCCTCTGTACCTTCTGCCTTCTCCTCTGCACCTTCCGCGGTCTCCTCTGCACCTTCCGCCGTCTCCTTAACACCGTCTTGCGTCTCTTCACCCGTCTCCATCCCTTCCGCAGCTTCTCCATCGGCCGCCGTCGTCTCTTTCGGCCCATCCCCGTCGCTGTCGCCACTGCCACCACCATTACCGTTGCCGTCATTGCGGTCGTCGTTTGCGTCATCTTTTTCGTCGCCGTTGTCATGACCGCTCCCGACATCATCAACATCGCCTTCGTCATCGACTGAGGTCAGATGGAGAGTGGAAGCCGCCTTGGCCTCCAGCAGGCTAACTGAGTCCTCCACCGAGGGCGAGTCGTCCGGTGCGGAGCCGCCGCCGCCGCTGGGCTCGGCCTGTCCGGGCAGGGAGAAGGAGACCCTTTGGCCCGTGGCCGGCTCGGTCGGTTCAGGGGACCCGGCGTCCACCGGCAGCTCCAGAGATGAGTTGTCCACGCCTGAGGGCAAACAGATGCATGGAAAGAAGGTTAAGGGAAGTTTGGACTGGCTTCTGGAGGTCTACATGGGGCGGCTATCCCCATGGCTGGCCGGACCCCACGGCTAATGGGGTAGGCCGGACTGGAAAATCTCTAGCTCATGGCTATGGCTGTGGCTGCATAGTCTTCCTGGGAATTTGTTTTTGCATCAATATTATCAAATCAATTATGGTTAAAAGAAGCATTGGCATGTTGCCATAACATTAGACTGAAAATAAACGCATACTATGAATTTACAAAAATCCTCGCAGCTGGCGGCCAGCCAATGACATTTGGGCGTGGCCGTGGCTGTGATGCCATGGCTGTGGGGTGGCTAGGCCAAGGAAAAGTGCAGCCATGTCGAACTCTACTGGCTTCACACGGCTTACGGGGCACGTTGCTTACAGCGTAATCCCAGATTCTGCGCCAGCCCAATGTTACATATAGTGCCCTGGATCCTACCGATCCTAGTATCGTTCATTGATGCTGTAGCCCAGCCAATAATTAACCTAGGCGCTGCTCGGGCGCAATGGGATTAAACGATTTTTGCCCAAGCAGTGCTCAAGTTAATTATTGTCTTGGATGAGGCATACTGCAGTGTTATGTTGAGATTGCACGCGTTGTTGATGTACCGGGACATGAAGAAACGTTCAGTTTCGTTGAGAGACATGATTTTGTGGACCAAGTACAATGCAGAAATAAACGTGCAAGTGATGTCAAAGTAAATCGCGAAATATCAAGGAAGCTAAAAAGGGCGTAAAAATACTTCCATGAAAAAATCATTTGTTATTACAAAATATATGCATCGAGTAATGAGTATATCCATTTCACACTTGTTCTCAAAGCTAAGTTTCAGAAAAGTTAGGTTGAAGCTTAAGTACCAAATTCACCGGATCCACTGGTCTGGTCTGCAGTTTCCAGTTTCTACCTGGCACGGACTCGGCTCCCTTCAGTCCTCTCCGCTGCAGGCACGCAGCCAGGATTTCGCTCAGGAGGGGGGAGGGGGCACGTCGAAAAAAAATTGCTCCTCAGCCATATGCTGTTGACCGGGAAGGGGGGTGGGTGGGTAGGGTCGGGTTTTCAGAGAATCTCATTCTATCTAGTGTTAATTTATTTCGCTCAGGGGGGGGCATGGCCCCCGTGCCCCTTGGCTACGTCCCTGCTCCGCTGTCACATCTGACAGCGGCCTGCGGTCCTCCCCACTGTCACATCTGGCAGCGGCCTGCGGTCCTCCCCGCTGTCACATCTGACAGCAGCCTACGGTCCTCCCCGCTGTCACATCTGACAGCGGCCTGCGGTCCGGTCAGCTCCCAGCTGTCCTCCCACTGTCCCATCTGACAGCAGCCTGCGGTCCTCCCCGCTGTCACATCTGACAGCGGCCTGCGGTCCGGTCAGCTCCCAGCTGTCCTCCCACTGTCACATCTGACAGCGGACTGCGGCCCGGATATGTCAGCTCCGGACACGGCAAGGTCCGGGCTACGGTCGGTCAGTTCCGCCAGGTCAGTCACGTGACCAGAAGACCAGCATGTGACTGGTGTCAACGGGTGCTGTCTCGAGTGATATCCTGTCTGAAGCCTTCCTCCATCCACTCCGTGGCAGACAGCATTGGAATGAAATGTTACCTGAGAGTGATAGAAGTACGTTTGCGATGACCTTTTTAATTAAATGAATTCGGCTTCCCGTGGGTATGCTGTCGTGGTTGCGGTAGCTTTGGTATTGATCTTTCGTGAACGACCTTTTGGTCAGTGCCTTGGAGCAATGATTATTGGAGAACCTTTACCTGCTGATGGCTACCTGATGATGATAATTTTTGTATGTTCCTTGCTTCTGGTAAGGCATAATACAAGCCTAGAAACGCTGCAACTCCATGAGGTAGAGAGCAATCTAATGGTTCTATAGTGATGCACCCGTCTAAGAGTCTTTAGTCATGACGTGGCTAACGGTTGTGAGGACGATATTTTAGCAGCAGTTTTTCGTAAAAGTCCCAGCAACTGTCCTTAGTGTACAGCTGAAGTTTGTTCACCATTGACTCACGTGCTTTGGTGAAAATGCTTAAAATAAATTAATTAGTGGCAGGAGTCCACTAACTGGAGTGTTAGTGGACTGCAGGTCACGTGACCTGAGTTGTTGACTCTAGATCACATGACTAAGACAGACTTCAATACAAATTGCCAGACTTCATTTGTACCTATCTATCTCGTGCTGCAGCTGTATATACATACACTAAATTGCTTTGTGGACTCGCGCTTCAAAATTCACAGTTTGAGGCCTCGACTTCGTCTCGGCCACAACTGAGGATTGGAAGGCGCTCGTCAGCAAAGCTAGTGTTGGAGCATGCAATAATGTGCCAATGATCGGATGTTTAACCGCGCTTGACACCGGGGTCCTCAGGCGGAACACCAAATTGCGGTGAAAATATTGCCCCTCGTTATCTCCGGAACCGATGATCGTAGCGAGACGCGAACGGCGGCGTTCGAAAGCTCTCATTGAGACGGATCTCGAGCATGCTCAAATTTTCTAATTGAGGTCACATATCAGGACAAGGTCGGGTAAAATGTCAAAATCGAGACATTTGAGTTTATGGACCATGCTTTCCATCCAGAGTCTTTTATTGCGGCCATGATCACTCAAAGCGCTCCTAAAGATATGATACGCATCCCGCATGAGCAAAAAGGATATTTTTGACAAAGATCAAGGTCAATGTCAGGTAACAAAAGGGCACCATCCGAAAAAAAAATGAAAGTCATGTGACACATTTTTACGGGCTGTTTCATGAGAAGAAATCGATAGTGACAATCAATTAACAATTTAAACTCATTTAATTGAAGTTAGTGTCAAGCTGAGGTCAAATTCAGGTCAAATGAGGTTCAATGTTATAATTGATAAATCGACGCAAAAAATGCATTTTTATAGACCAGTTTTATCTCAGAAACACAGTGCTGACATTTAGCGTGTCTTTATCTGTAAAAAACGCAATTTCAAAATATTACGTCCGTTAGTTACTATACTTAGTGGAGTACTCCACTCAAAAATCAAGATATTGCATTTTTAAATTTGGTTTGGGTATTTGTCAATATGTGGTTCTGCTACCAAATGCACCGTTGTTTAAACATATTTGAAACTTTATATTTTATTTCTATTTTCGCCTATTGTTTTTTACATTTTGGGGGTTAAAAACCACAATTTCCCAAAATCTTATATTGCCATTTTGTAGGCCATGACATTTTCTACCTTTTTAAGTTTTTGGTTTGCATTTTAGTCAAAATGTGGTCTTTGTACGGCCTGTTAAAGTTGATTTGATTTTATCGTCAAACTCGTCTGTAGTGACGTCGCAAAATTTGATATATCCTAAATTTCCTAAATATTTTGTTTTCATTTTTCCGATAAGATGTTAAATTGATGTGGAAGAAGGTACTGTAAATATCACGTTGATAGCGCAATTGTGTGTTGAGCTATCTCGAAAACTCGTCAGGGGGGCAATATTTTCCCCCGGTCAAGCGCGGGTTAACCCTCACCCTGGTGGGGGGAGGTCATTCCCCTCCTAAGGTTTTTCCGGAATAGCGGAAAAACGCCGACGCGCAGCGCCGCCAAATTATGTACCGATGTTCGAGCACTAATTGACGGGGCTGGACGAAAGTCGAATGGCGAAAAGTAAACGGATGTTAAGTAAAGGGACATATAGTCAATATGTGGCGGGTAAAAGTCGATGTGGAAAAAAGTCAACGGTGAAAAAGTCAAATGTATAAAAAGTCAATTGACAAAAAGTCAACAGGATAAAAAGTCAACAGTCAAGAAGTCGACATGGAAAAAGTCGACTGACCAAAAGTAAAACGGATAACAATACAAATATATAAAAGTCAACAGGGTAAAAAGCCAACGGCCAAAACGTCGACATGGAAAAAAGTCGACGGACCAAAAGTCAAACGGATAAAAAGTCAAGTGACAAAAAGTCAACAGGGTAAAATGTAAACAGACGAAAAGACAAAAGGGTAATAAATCAAAATATAAAAAGTAAACGGACGGAAAGTCAAGGGGTAAAAACTCGACATAGCTATAAGTCAAAAGACGAAAAGTCGAAATGGCAAAAAGTCGAAGGAAAAAAAGTCGAAATGGTAAAAAGTCAACGTCGCCAAAAGTCAAAAGATTTAAAGTAGAAATGGTAAAAAGTCAACGTCGCTAAAAGTCGAAAGAGAAACATTAAAAAAAAACGTTCAACAGTGAAGATGACAAAAGTAAAAGGTTAAATAGCAAAAAGTCGACTTCGATAGAAGACGAAAGATAATGAAAATAAAAATAATGTATAAGATAAAAGATATAAGATAAGATAAAAAAGGTAAAAAGTCGAAATGGCAAAAAGTCAATGACGATAACCAGTTCATTTGGCCCATTGCATTTTCGTCTCCTGACTTCCCGTTGATTCAATTATTGTCTTTGGACTTTGGACTATATTAACGCGGAAGTCACGTTTTATACCTCCACAACGGATGCACATATTTACCTATATTACCTACCTACAGTTTAAAAGAATTGAGATAAGTCGACTCATGCTTTGGTTAGTTGATAGTGTTCTGACCCATTTATTAACGTGTTCAAACATTGATACAAAAATAAGTACTTCGACGTCTTACGTATTTATCTAGATATGTTATNGCCTGTTAAAGTTGATTTGATTTTATCGTCAAACTCGTCTGTAGTGACGTCGCAAAATTTGATATATCCTAAATTTCCTAAATATTTTGTTTTCATTTTTCCGATAAGATGTTAAATTGATGTGGAAGAAGGTACTGTAAATATCACGTTGATAGCGCAATTGTGTGTTGAGCTATCTCGAAAACTCGTCAGGGGGGCAATATTTTCCCCCGGTCAAGCGCGGGTTAACCCTCACCCTGGTGGGGGGAGGTCATTCCCCTCCTAAGGTTTTTCCGGAATAGCGGAAAAACGCCGACGCGCAGCGCCGCCAAATTATGTACCGATGTTCGAGCACTAATTGACGGGGCTGGACGAAAGTCGAATGGCGAAAAGTAAACGGATGTTAAGTAAAGGGACATATAGTCAATATGTGGCGGGTAAAAGTCGATGTGGAAAAAAGTCAACGGTGAAAAAGTCAAATGTATAAAAAGTCAATTGACAAAAAGTCAACAGGATAAAAAGTCAACAGTCAAGAAGTCGACATGGAAAAAGTCGACTGACCAAAAGTAAAACGGATAACAATACAAATATATAAAAGTCAACAGGGTAAAAAGCCAACGGCCAAAACGTCGACATGGAAAAAAGTCGACGGACCAAAAGTCAAACGGATAAAAAGTCAAGTGACAAAAAGTCAACAGGGTAAAATGTAAACAGACGAAAAGACAAAAGGGTAATAAATCAAAATATAAAAAGTAAACGGACGGAAAGTCAAGGGGTAAAAACTCGACATAGCTATAAGTCAAAAGACGAAAAGTCGAAATGGCAAAAAGTCGAAGGAAAAAAAGTCGAAATGGTAAAAAGTCAACGTCGCCAAAAGTCAAAAGATTTAAAGTAGAAATGGTAAAAAGTCAACGTCGCTAAAAGTCGAAAGAGAAACATTAAAAAAAAACGTTCAACAGTGAAGATGACAAAAGTAAAAGGTTAAATAGCAAAAAGTCGACTTCGATAGAAGACGAAAGATAATGAAAATAAAAATAATGTATAAGATAAAAGATATAAGATAAGATAAAAAAGGTAAAAAGTCGAAATGGCAAAAAGTCAATGACGATAACCAGTTCATTTGGCCCATTGCATTTTCGTCTCCTGACTTCCCGTTGATTCAATTATTGTCTTTGGACTTTGGACTATATTAACGCGGAAGTCACGTTTTATACCTCCACAACGGATGCACATATTTACCTATATTACCTACCTACAGTTTAAAAGAATTGAGATAAGTCGACTCATGCTTTGGTTAGTTGATAGTGTTCTGACCCATTTATTAACGTGTTCAAACATTGATACAAAAATAAGTACTTCGACGTCTTACGTATTTATCTAGATATGTTATATATGGCTCAAATTATGACTGAAGATCAAACGCAGCAGTGCCGCATCTAACGATACCTATACCTAAGCAAGTTGTCAACGTTTCTTTATTGGTTGAACTCTTCAAAGCTTCCTTCCGTACTCCGTAGGCAATGCTTCCACAATACATTGACACATTGACATGACATACATTGACATACACTTTGATCGTATTAGTAAGTTCTCGCGATAAAATTAAACGTTAACGTTACCGAGGGCCTGCAAATTCAAATTGACTTGTATTATTCCCTAGGTTTGATAGTTATACAAAAAATAAAATATGGAAATTGGCATGCCCCTAACCATGGCTTAAATTCCACTTTTGTGTGAGACTAACTTCAGTCAAGATGTGTATTGATGCAGTCCCTGAGTCATCATGTATTAAACCCTATACTGTCGGGGGGGGGGCGAATCGGCCCCCTTAGAGGTTTTTCGCGTACGGGTCATTCATAACTTAACTCAGAATCTTCCAACTTGCTGCTTTCCTAACATTTCATTGCGCATCGAATGGTGTACTTTTTTCCAAATGAATCATTAGAAGG
The DNA here is from genome assembly GCA_014673585.1 of Semibalanus balanoides. Taxonomy (NCBI): domain Eukaryota; kingdom Metazoa; phylum Arthropoda; class Thecostraca; order Balanomorpha; family Balanidae; genus Semibalanus; species Semibalanus balanoides. The sequence goes on along the minus strand of VOPJ01011836.1, from coordinate 26,107 downwards.
GGGTTCCAGGACAAGTTTTTTAGGGGGGCGTGTTTTTGGCCGTTTTTGACAACAAAAATCTGTGCAAGGTTAAGCACCTCATGGAGAGTTGTGTGTTAAGAGAGTGTTTAGCAAAAACAGATATCGGTAGAGAATTGATTGTTTTCTTTCAGATGGATATCTAGAAATTTCAAAATTTTTTGATTTTTGAAATCCAATTTTTTTTGAAAAACTTAATTTTTTTCACCAAAAATGATGGCGAGAGTTTTTTATTTTCAAAGACGTTTAAAAAAAAATTGATTGTATGTGAGAGAAACATGCCCAAATAATATGTGTTGAAGTTTCAGGGTGATATCTAAATAATTTGATGACCTGAATGTCAGGTTCAAATGCTCTTCCAATATAATATATGAATGAAAAATGAAAAACGAGGGTTTAATGCATTGCATCAATCCAACTATTCAAGTACATGTCATCTTAAGCCTTTCTTGATGAAAAGGATGAATTTTTTAGTCAGTGACCTTTTGAAAGGTCCATTCAGTCACCAACACCTGTTTATCAATACTCGTGAACAAGACATCATAGAGACTCACAATGGTCTCAAAAAATGTTTGTCTCGTCAATACGCGTCTTTTGATAGCATTTTGACCCGACTTACGTCACCTTGACCTTGACCTTGACCTTGACCCGGGGTCAAATTTTCGATTTGACAAAGGTTGATATGATTCGAAACCGAAATGACGAGAGAAAACGATGGTTACCAAAATAAGTTGCTGTATATACTTTAGATAACAAGTTATAACGACAAACATTGCTGAAAAACAGGTTTTTTAACATTTGTTGACCTCTACAGTCCAAACCATTGACCTGAGGTCATTTCTGATGCCTAAGTCGTGACAGACAATTAAAAAAGCTTTACAGTGATTTTTTCGGATTCCTCCTAGCTGCCATAGTTTCCGAATAATGGCAAGGTTCCTGAAAATAATCATGTTTTTGACAAAAATAATTTTGATGACCGTCATTTGACCTTGAAGATAATTGACCCAAGGTCACCAAAATTTGACAAAATAGAGTTCATTGTCGACCTTAGTCATACACCAAGTTTCATGTTTCTAGCTCGTATGGCAGCGGAGATCTGAAGGGGGGCCGAATGAGCCCCCCCCCGACAGATTCGTATACTTTTTCATCCCTCCAGGGATAGGGTTAATGCAAATATGTATCATACTCAACTATGCTATCAGAAGGTGGTTTGCCGACCATAGCAAAACAACCCTCCCAATTTTTTTCGATTGACTTTTAGCTATCCGACTTTTTACGATTTGTCTTTTGGCGTGTTTACATTTTGCCTTGTTGACTTCTTATCTTTCCGACTTTTTACCTTTCGACTTTTTGTCTTTCAACTTTTTATCTTTTTACATTGATCTTTCGACTTTTTATCTTCGGACTTTTTATCTTTCGACTTTTATTTATACGACTTCTTACTATTCGACTTTTAGCGTGTTTACTTTTTGCAATGTTGACTTTTTACTTTTCCGAATTTTTATCTTTCGACTTTTATCCATACGACTTTTTACTATTCAACTTTTTGCCTGTTGACTTTTTGCCATGTTAACTTTTACCTTTTTGACTTTTTATCTTTCGACCTTTATCTATACGACTCATTACTATTCGACTTTTAGCGTGCTGACTTTTTGCCATGTTGACTTTCTACTTTTTCGACTGTTATCTTTCGACTTTTAGCGATGTCGACTTTTTCCCTTGACTTTTCGTCCCTTGACTTTCTGTCCGTTTACTTTTTATCTTTTTGACTTTTTACCCTGTAATCCCAATTACCCGCACTTTTTGAAAAATGGTTTCAGGTCATCTCAAGTCAGGTCACCAGGTCACGTCAAATGATCTTGCCTTCCAAAATGTCTGTGATAGTGCCAAGGCTACAGTCTTTGTCCGAGAGATTTGAAACTTACAGGATTGCATAAGATCATAAGCAGGCGCGGATCCAGGATTTCGGTCAGGGGGGGGGGGGCGCCCAATACAAAAAGTTGCGCCTCCGGGCCGCACCCTACGGGCTCGGCCATAAGAAAAAGACCCGGTCAGGGGGGGGGGGGGGCGCGCCCAGCGCCCGCCCTGGATCCGCGCCTGATAAGTACCTACAATCGGCGTATCTCGGATTTGTATGTATCGGTGACCTAAGATCAGGTCAATTTCCTGACCTCTCCATTATAAGTGAACGGGAAAATAAACAAATGCTTCCTTTTCAGACAATGTGTATTGGATCAAGCCGATGATTTCAGAATCATGTAATTTTAGCTCATTCGTGATGACCCAGGCTTAATTGTTACTCAGCAATCTCTTCAAGGTCATTTGAGGTCATCTGAGGTCATCAGCAATTATTTGCTAATAACTCGTGAATATAATAAAGATAAGACGAGCGAATGACACCACTGGTGTTGTCTCGTCTGGCCGCGTCGCCTCATGTGCAACATGACCTACTTGGGTAGCGAAATGACCTTGACCTAAAGGTCAAGTTGTGAAATGACCTAACCAGGTTAACAATATATTTTGTAAAGCAACTCGCCGAGAAAAAACACTGTCCGGTGTTAAAATCATTTTATTTATCTTTTCTAAGTAAAAGCATAAAAAGTTTTTTTTTTAATTGTATTTCTTATTTTGATGACCTCTGGAGCTCAACTATTGACCTGAGCTCAATTTTGAGGACATTGAAAGTCGATTGCATTTTGCAGGAGCTTTCGATTGCTCTTTCCGTTTGTTCCTAGCCATCATAGTTCCCGAGATATTTGGGGTTGTTCGAAACAAAGTCCTAAAACTGGAAAATTTGACCTTTGATGACCTTATGGTGACCTCAATATTCACCTGAGTCAAAAACTCTTTGTAACTTCAAATAACCATGTCAAGAGCTTTTGAAAACTTTTTTCGGCATCTTTCTAGCCTCTGTAGTTTTCGAGTTAGACGAGGGGTCATTCCCCCCTCACCATGGCGAAGTTGTCTCGGAGGCCCACCGGGGCGCGGATTAATTCAAGGATGACGTGGCGCACGCAATCTGAGTTGGAGCTCAAGATTATGCCACGATGTAGTCCACATAGCATGGTGTACACAAGAGCTTGTGTATACTTGATAAAGCATCCATCCTTGAGGCTCCTAACAAGCGGTTCTGCAGAAAGCGGTATAGCTTAGCACAATTTACATTTAAAGCGAATTAGGATATTCTCGAGTTAATTATGGTGGATAAGTAGATAATATGCATTATGCAAACATGAAACAAACCAGGATGACGATAATCATGCCCATTACGCGAAGAGTATGGTCACATCATCAGGTCATCAGGTCACACATCAGGTCACATAATTTCGTTATCACACGAGTTATTGGGTTAGGGGGCCTATCCCTTCCAGTTATTTCGAACTTTCTCGTCAGCTGCCGCCAGTATCGTCAGCAAACTTCTTGTAACCTGTTTCGCACATCCATTACACAGACAGACGGAAGCAAATTTATGTCACGAGCAGTGAACTGTAATGCGGCTTTTGTTCAAAATTAAGGAAGCATCTTCTGTGAGAGATTATTCACTGGAAAGCGATACGCCTTTTTCAATTGATGATTTTATAATTTTAGATACAAGCTACTTTTAGCTAATTTTAGCTAATTTTAAGCTATTTTTAGATACAAGTTTTGAACTTAAGCTAATATAATCTTGATACATATTCAAACATAGACCGAAACTAAACGGAAAACAGTCGGCAGTTCCATTAAAGGGACACTACCACCTTCCAAAAAGTTCTCAAATGTACGCCGTTTGTGGTGCAAAATATGAAGTAAATGCTGCTGAACACGATATGACATTTTGTTCCACACAAACATTGCCTCAAATTTCATGAAAAATGCCGTTTTTAAATATTTGGCTGATGACGTCATATGAGAATTTTTGGGAAAAATAAAACCTTCAACGCAGCCTAAATATGACTAGTGATGGCTAATGTATGCAAGTAAAACATCGACTGTAATCAACATTATAAAGAGAGACAAGACATCGGAATCAGGGTCCCCATTAAATACATTGGGGACTAGAATGTTAACAGATGTCAAAAATAACTCGAATTTCTCTGTGATTCGACCTCAGTGGTTGTTTTAACTTATACCATACATAATTGCAATGCCAAGCAGCCAGAATGTCTATCTCAACTCAAATCTAATGTTAAGGTGGCAGCGTCCCTTTAAATATCGTAGCATAGGTCTGGTGGAGCAGTATAGCCGAGGTGTCTGCATGCATATATTTTCCACGCGATGTTATGTAACGTGCAATGCATGTTTTCAAGTGAGGAATTTGTTATTTGTTAACGACCTGTCTGTTGCGAATTGTATATTAACCCGCGCCTGGCCGGTGCTCGGCGCCATAGAGATCATATACTAGTAAAGCATGCATGGCATGAAGCAGACGGAGCGAGTTATTTCATTTTCGTCCGGCAACTGATAGGCAAAGCAATTGTGTTGTTGCAATATAAAACAACAACTTACCTGCACTTTATGTGGCATTTAGTTTATTTTTAATTGGTTTGATCTCACCTGTGAAAGGTGAATCGCAGTAAAAAGCATCGTGCTTTGTATCATTCGGCTGGTATTGATTTTGTGTTTATTTATGGATGATGACAGTTTCTGTTGTTGTGCCAAATATTTTCCGTAGCCTATAACAGTGTTTTTTTTTACGAATAAATTATCAAGTGTTATAATTTGCATAATCAGTGCATGAAACGGTAGTATCCCTGAAACCCACGCAAGCAAGCCCCCGAGCAAGCGAGCAAGCGAGCAAGCAAGCAAGCAGCAAGCAAGCACGACGAATGTCGGAATTTGGCCCATGCTGTAAGACCTACGTTTTAGTGAGGCCGCTTCACGGCCCTCACTCACTCCGTCTGAATAATGAATAGGTCCTGCCACTTAATCTGCGGCATTGGACTAGTTGCAGGTTACCTAACCCATTGTTTTTTATTTATTTGATGGATCGCGAACTAATTGAAAATATTATATATATTGTCAATGTAATATACATTTATCTGAATTATCAGCAATTTAACTAATTAAGTGTATTTACGTAATTTATAATTCTGCTCTCTGATTGGTCGTGACGCAATTTAGCAATAGTTCAGGCGATCGAAGTTACTAGCAGCTTGAACAATTCGGTTGACACATTTATTTTCGATAGAGAGGTTCATCGTAAAAATAAACATGAGATTTATCGCACGAAAATAAAAGCACGTAATATGGCGGATTTAAACTGATGCGATTTGATTTGTAATCACGCCACTTAACAGAAGCAAACATATAACCAAAATTGTGGAATTCTACCTTGTGACCAAATCAATCATCTTAACGGCATTTCAAAGACATTTGAACGGATCGCTACAGCCAGATGGATCCTAAGGATAATCTAGATCTCTTTCCATACGAGCTCTGGACTAGCGGCGTCAATCGGTAACCCAAATTTTTGTTACCGAAAAAAATGTGTGACCGATTCGGTAATCGGTCGGTCAGGCTTATACATTTTTGGACACTTTTTCGGTCCAGCTCAATCTTGTTTTAAATAAGTATACTGGTTAAAAAATCGGTCAAATTCCTTGGACATTTTTTTTCTCAACAAAAGTCGGTCAATATTGGAACAACCAAAAATGCTCCTGTTTGTATTGGATTGGTTTTTGGTCAGGAAATTTGGGAAAATGACATCACACTCTAGACCCGCGACAGAAGCTATTTCAAAACAACATTTGAGGGCCACGGTTGCAATTTTGCAAGTGGTTTCTGGAAGCAGTGTTTTCAGTGAGGGCAGCATCCGATCTGAGCCCACTAAACAGCTTCCTGTGGAAGTAGCTAAACAAGTTATAGGTGTTAAAAGAAGAAATCTCCAGACCAAGGGAGCAGCTTAAGACAGCCGTGGGAGCTGCACTGCGGACATCCCCACCGACATGTGCCCGTAAGGAACGAATCTTCGTGAGTATGAGTGGTGGAGGGCATAGTTGTGCCTCAGCGTAAGCAGAGCCTATCTCGAACATGTGCTGTAAATGATATTAAAGGGAGTTGTGCGCTACTCTTTTGTTTAAATGTCAAAATATATTTGTATTAGCGGTTAAGAAGCTTATTGCTTGATTATGGTTACGATCAAATTCACGTCTGTAACACCCTTTTATTTGAATTTTTACTTATTAATGTTTTGCAAATTGTTTTTGTTTCAAAACTCCATAAACGATCGTCACTATAACAGAGTAGCGAAAGAATGTTACCTATAATGGGCGCACTGGCCCAGAAGCCTACCAATATATGCTAGCGGTTGTAAATTTAAGAGCAATGCTTTAGTGCGAAAGCTCTCTGGCGACTATTGATTAATTAATATACCTGCCAGTATATGAATTGGCACTTTGGGAATATCTCAGCACTAAAGTGATTCTGGGGAAAATGAAGCACATGGCTAAAGTTCAGAAAAATATGTTCTACAGACTAGTGTCAACAACTCCACATGACCAATGTGAGTAGGCACACTCCCTTTAAGGTGAATATTTGGGTTTTGAATATACACAGTATAAATCTCCATGAACTTCTGAACAGCTTAGTGTGAACAATAGATCAGAGGAAAGCGCTTAACCATTTTTATTTGCCACGGAAATGCCGGGAATAACATGCTTTTCCATAGCCCGGCGCAAAATTATTGCTAAATGACGTCACTACATCAAGTGCTTTATAAAAAATAAACTTTGACATGCAAATATTTCGCGAAATATTAGCCGTTTTCACGATGGGTTATTTTGCGCGAAATGTTTTAAGAACATTTTAAAATGTTTTAAAATGTAAGTTAGTAGCCACGTTTCACGATGGACTGAATTGGCGAAAAAAAGTTTTAACCCTCGCCCTTCGGTCCCTTACGGCGAGGGTTAAAATACTTCTCGCAAATTAGCCCATCGTGAAGACGGCTACCACTGAAAAACATTTTAAAACATTTTAAAATGTTTTAAAACATTTTGCGCAAAATAAGCCATCGTGAAAACGGCTATTGATTCGTATGCAAAATGATGCGTATCACGTTGATGAGCACATTTTTATCATTCAGACGGAGTGAGTGAGGCCGCGAAGCGGCCTCACTTACGTAGTCTTACAGATGGGCCAAAATCCGGACTTGTGCTTGCTTGCTTGCTTGCGTGGGTTCAGGGATAACTACCGTATTCACTGCACTGATTATCAAAAGTATACACTGATAATTTATCGTAAAATTAAAACACATGGTATAGGCTACGTTGAAAATATTTGCACAACAACAGAAACTTCATTATCCATAAATAAACCACAAAATCAATACCAGCCGAATGATACAACGTGCTTTGACTTTCGATTTCACCTTCACAGGTGAGAATCAGAAAATAAAAATAACTAAATGCCACAGAAAGGTGAGGTTAAGGTTTATTACTATTGCCAACAAAACATTGCTTTTGCCTATCAGCTGCCGGACGAAAATGAAATAACTCGCTCCGTCTGCTTCATGCCATGCATGCTTTACTAGTTATTTTGCAAATATTCACCAAACAACCTGCAACTTGTCCATTCAGTGGTCTGTTTTAAGCAATAAGTTTTTCCCACAGATTCCCTATAAATAGCGTGCGCCGATGCCAATTACATCTTTATCTGAGATGAACATTTTTATAAATTTTGTTTACATTATAAATATTGCCTACAAAACTGTCTTCAGCATTAAAGACAGCAAAAATTGATTGACAGTGGCTTAGTTAAGCATGGACATCTAAAGTGTTAACAAAATGTGCTTAAAAATACCACTGAATTGCCACGAAATCAAGTGCTTCAGCATAGGCAGGGCCTCTCTATTATATATTATCTCTATGCTCGGCATCACCTTCCTCGAGACGGGGGGGGGGAGTTCGACGCCCTCTTCTGACTCGGCTCCTATGGGACCTAGAAACCGTTCGAGAGCTCGTCAAAAGTGATTTAGAGACTATTTCAGTGAAAAGATGTATCATGTCAATATAAGGGTCACCAGAGTTCATCAAAGGCTTTCCAGATTTAGGACAGCTCCAGATACCCCCAATTATCTCTGAAACTATGATAGCTAGGAGCAGATGGAAAAAAGCAATCGAAGGCTTCTGAAGTTTGCAATCGCCAACATGCCCTCGAGTTTGAACTCAGTTCAATAGTTAAGGCTCCAGAGGTCATCGAAAGTCAAAAAAGATACTTTTTGCCAAAACTGTTTTCACGAATAATTGTTTACTTAATTAAGATACAGAAGTGATTGTTACACCATCCTATTTGTCTCGTCAAGGAACTTTGATTCATGTTTGTACATACATATGTTACAGTTGCGTTCGCGAAATTCGTGAATCCGCGGACTCCCAGCATTCCGCGGAATGCCTAGGCGGCCGCGGAGTCACACCAACTCTGCTGAATCCGCGGATTCAACTGCCGTGATTCGCGGTTCACAAGAGTTCTTCAGTCAGTCCGCGGATTGCCTGAAGAGTTCGTTGGAGATCCGTGAATTGCCTAGTGAATCTGCGGACTATTCGATATTCTTTCCAGTGATTTCGCGAAATATCCTAGTTATTCGCGAACTACTGGAGTATTGGAGTAAGGCTCATCCTCAAACGCAATATGTGCTTGTTATAAATATTATGAATAGAGAAAATGATAAAATTAACCACTGTCGCAAAAAGCCTCTCTAGTCTCTACTGGCACACCCCCCCCCCCCTCCCCCCCAACCCACCCCCCCACAAACAATTGCAGAAACTGTTAGTCGTAAAAAAGAGGGCGCAAATAGTCGACCAAAGTCACTTGTATCTCAGTAGTATCGTAGTCAGACTCGTGTCGGTGGAAATCAACGGGCTTGACTTTACTCCCGTCACAGCTCAGCCCTTCGGATCCAGGTAACGATCGGGGCTCGCACTCGCTGCCGCCACATACTTCAGCTGAGATGCAACTTATGTGCATCAAACGTGTTATAATCTGGACCCTAAATCGTACTTAGTTTATTGCATTGGGCCATATTAGTTTAAGTAGTTAAATTTAAGTGCCAACGTTAAAATATTTCTTGTTAAATAAATTACTAAGTTCTGGAGTTCAGATTATCCGTAGTTGATCTACCAAATTTGCATTCAGCCATGGCGTACCCAGGATTCGCTCAGAGGGGGTGGGGCAATTTCGGTCGGGGCAGAAAGGTAACCCCACTAAAAAACTCATTCGGAAAATTTGGCCCACATATAATTTAGAGGGGCATATGTTTGAAGCATTTTATGTTCGAATAGAAACTCACAAAAACATTAATTTCAGAGTCCCCCAGGTATGTACCATCACACAAAATCGAACTATTGGCCAGCCGGCGAAATTAACAGCAAAATTGTGCGAGAGCACCATGGCACAGGAACTATTCTTGAACTGAGGCACTTTAAGCATTGAGGGCAAGGTGCACTCCCCATGGACCGACTTTTCACTAAAAAAAATAATCGGCGAGTCTCTTTTTAGTCGACTTTTTGAGGCCTGCAAATATAGTGTCCTAAAATCGGGGAATATTTTGATTTTGTTTGCCGCCATTTTTCGCGGAGAGTCTTTGCTGAGGGGCCCCTTGGGATGCGTGCCCCCTTGTCGAAGGGTTTCTGCGTCTCTGGCCGCACTAGCCAATGTGTGAGGTCCAGTTGATACTTCCAAAGGCCTTGGTTGCTTCTGCATCATGAAACTCGAGAGCCGTCTGAGGGGCACTCTGACCCAAAGAACTCGGGAAAAAACTAAAGTGCTCATGAATTGATTAAAAGACCACGCTTTGCGTAGTCTATGACTCTGACGACCTGAGGGCCCTCGGTCGTCTGAGGGGCCCTCTGATCGGTCTTTGGGCCTCAGTAGGCCTCAGGGAGGCCCTCGGTCAGGCATAGAGAGGGCCCTCTGATCGAGCCTGAGGTACGAGGTACCGTCATACGGTCTGAGGGGACCGTCATCATTGGTCTGAATGGGCTCTCTGTCGAAATGTGAGTGCCTTCTTTGTTGGTCTGAGGTCCTATGTTGAGTGAGAGGCTCTCTGGTGCTTTAGGGTCCCTCGGATAGCTGAAGGGGCCCCTTTTGTCCCGACGGGGGCCTCTGCATAGGCTGAGGGGACCCTATGTCGGCCTGAGGGTTCATCAGTACCTAAGTCAGTCCTCGACAAGCTTAAGGTGGGCCCTTGTCGGCTAAGGGACCCTCATCGCATGAGGGCGCTGAAAGGCCCGCATCGCTGGGTCAGCCTGAGGGAAGGCCCTTGTCGGTTGATAGCCCTCATTCCGCAGGAGGGGGCCTCTCTCGGCCTGTGGCCTCTAGTGGCTTATGGGAACCTCGGCCAGCTTGAGGCGGCCATTAGTTAGCGCCTGAGGAGACCCACTATCATTTTCGAGCCTCAGTTGGCCTGGAGGGCCTTCTATCCACTTGAGAGGTCCAATTGTCAGGCCTTGAGGAGCTGGCCAGCCTGAGGAGTTCTTGCTCAGCCTGCAGTGACTAACCCGGAATAAGTAGTAAAAATCGTGCTAGCGAAGCTAAATATGTAGGAGCCCTGTGCCCTTGGGGGAAGGGGAGCATAAAGTAATGTGCCAGGGGGCCATATCACAAAACACGGGTACTACCTTGGCGAAATCCGGATACGCCTTTGATCATTGGCACTCTTAAAAGACGAGCAATGACCAAAGGCGGAAGGCGCTGAAAAGTCGAAGGTTGCCCCTAGACAATCTGAAGAGACCCTGAGGGCCTTTCAGCAGTCAGAATGTAACTGTCCAGTGAATTACAAACTCAAAATTTTTCGCTCCGCTCCGTGGCGCCAATTTAGCTACAAATGTTATCAACATGCAGGTTAAAAAAATTGTTCCGTTTTTCTGCGGCATATATGGGTTCGTGCTGCTATTTTCCTAAATGAATGGGCAAAATAGTTAGCTTTAAACACTTTTTACAGCACTTTAAAACGCACAATACAAACATTTTTAGAGGTCCGCATCATAAGCAATGTCCCGCATTGATGAGAATGATATTCAGGGCAAAAGACTCCAAAATTTTATCGCGGCGCTACCGGCGCAGTTTATTAAAAATTTGCAGGTCTAGCCTTAACAATATTTAAAAATGGTTACAGCTTTATTCCAAATTGAGTCGTTGGTTTACGTCTTATCAAAAAATTGCAATGGCAACATGGTTAAGTTGCTTTGGGAGATAACGACCGTTGAGTGACGCCATGTACGTGCTTTTTCGGTGGAAGATTATAAATGTTTAAAAATTCTGAGCAATTTCAAGTTTTGAGCAACTTGCAAAAATAAACACCAATGACGGAAAGTGATTTTTTACATTTTCTGTCTCAGATTTGCCTAATTTTGACATTTTTGACCCCTAAACCCCCTCAATCCCCCGAAAAAAACACAAAAATTATTATGTGTCTTGTTGTACAACACACTGTACTGTTTAGTTATGGTAGCCCCCATTAGGCTACAAGGCCCCCTGATCATTTGGCCCCCTGCCGAAATCCTGGCTACCCCCTGCTTAGTCAGTTTCGTAAGACAGGAGGCGTTTGTAAAAGTGGGAGGGGTTGGCAAAAAAAAGATATTTCCCCTACCTGTATTTCAGATATATTTCGGGCATGATCGTTTTGATTGACTTAGATGTTTCATGTTTCCATGCTTGTTATTCTGATTGACGCGACTTTACTCCAGTATTTCCGCAAATAACTAGGATATTCGCGGTGGATCACTGAAAGATCGATAGTACTGAGGATTCCACTAGGCAATTGCGGATCTCAGCGACTTCTTCAGGCAATTCCGCGGACTGACTGAAGACTCTTAGCGAATCCGCGGAATCAGGCCGTGCAATCGTGGTATTCACAAGAGTTGTTGTGACTCCGGCGGACACCCTAGTTATTCGCGGACTGGCCTTTAGTGAGTCGCGGATTGACGGAAATTCGCGAACACACATAACACATATATAGATACCAGGCTAGGTGAACCTAGAAATGTGACCTCCGGTCAAAGTCAAGCGGTGACCCTATAAGGTCATGCTGCACACTAGACAACGCGTCTTGACGATACAAACACATTGGTGCTGTTTTCACTTTTATATCTTAATTTTATCGAGAGTTATTGACAAAAAGGTGTTGGTGACTTCGGATGACCTCGGCTGACTCTGCAGGGATACCAGAGCAAAGACTGCACCTTGTTCTTTAATAAAATAATTGTCTATGATAACATGATACAGAAGAAATTGGGCTGATATCATGCGTATCCTCAGAATGGAAAGCATTTAAATATTTCCCGATTGACTCACAATGTAGAGTTCAAGAAATTGACCTGACCTTAGGTCACCGATATAAAAAACAAAGATAAAAAACAGTAGGAAATAATACTCTCATTAAATCCTGTAAGTACGAAACCGATCGGCCGAAAGCTTTGGCTTTGGGAGGACCGAAATATTTTTTGGAGGTGGGGTCACATGACCTGTCCTGGTGACCTGACTTGACATGACCGAATTTTGTTTAAAAAAGAGAGAGCTGGACAAACGATGAATGAACAGGCACTGTAAATTTTGCGGCGCTACGCGCCACCGTTTTTCCGATATCCAGGAAAATCTGAGGGGGGCGTCTAAACTCTAAATGCCCCCGGCCCGGCGTGAGTTAAAGATATTTTGAACGATGCGACTATTCTGTATATAGCTTGCAAAGGCAAAAAGCATCGGAGTTGCGTGCTGCCGTTTCTCCGCTTTTCCCGAAAACCCTCAGACAGGGATTAAATTACCCTCTCCTTGGTCAACGGCGGCACCCTCACCGATCCTATGATCTACCAATCCACCAATCCCAATCCCAGCATGTTCTCACGTGGCCTAACCTCACCATTGTCCAATATCAGTAACCACCTCACATTAAGCCTCATCTCACTAATGGCAAGATCCGACCTCACTGCAGTCCCATGACAACTTCCTCGCCCGGCCCGTTGCTTAGACACCTCGTCCTGTCCCTTGCCCCCCCGTACCCCTCTCACCTGTCTCCTCATCTCTCTCCGTGCCGGGACTGACAGCCCCCTCCGACCCGTCTGGTGATCCAGGAACCAGCACGGCTCCTCCTGCCGGACTGCTCGCGCACACACCCATTCTCGTCACTGTCCCCTGCCGACCTGACCCAGGCCGCCACCGCCACCGCCGCCACCGCCGCCGCCGCCGCCGCCAGCACCAATCGATCCGGCGCGATCCTCAAAGTGCCGCAGGCGACACCGCCTCGGGCACCGTGTCGGCGATCGGCGGACTCGTCTCCGCTTGTGATCGGGGGATGGTGTGCCGACCCGTGGCGGGGAATACGGCGCAGCCGGCACGGAATGCGACGATACGCGGCGCCACCGAGACATAACAATGCCAGTATTGGTCGGAGGAAGCTTTCCGAATGTCGACGGTCATTCGTGGAAGACTCGTCGGCCGATTCGCTAACATTGTGCAATATTTATGCAGTCAATTAGCGTCGGCGGGCCGAAGAAACGGCTGCCCTTACTAATACATTATACATACAAGCGGTCTTTATGGCTAGTTCAGTATTTATGTGGAAATGATACTCTAGTGCATCCAGTGGCGGTACCAGAGGGAGAGGACCATTGTGCGCGAGGGAACCATTGGGTCCAGAGGGAGAGACCATTGAGTCCAGAGGGAGAGACCATTGGGTCCAGAGGGAGAGACCATTGGGTCCAGAGGGAGAGACCATTGGGTCCAGAGGGAGAGACCATTGGGTTAAGAGGGAGAGACCATTGGGTCCAGAGGGAGAGACCATTGAGTCCAGAAGGAGAGATCATTGGGTCATGGCCCCTCCTTTGAGCTTCCAAAGGGAACATTATAGCAGTGTCCACAGAGGGTTCATATGCCGGCCGTGAATGGTCCTTTAGGCCTGCCGTGAAGAGACTAATTCTGATCTCCTGGAACCCACTTCAGCCTTCAGAGGGCCCATCCCGACATTTAAAACGGTCATTATTTTCCTACACATGACCCATTCATTGTTTACGGAAAGCCCATTATTACCTCCTAAGCATGTATGTACAGTCGGTCTATTATGTATCTTCCACTTTTTAGGTTCTAAAACTCATCTAACTGCAATTCTGTTTACATGAAGGACTGGTTTAAGGGAACATGTGGTACCTTCCTAGGTAGGTACCACATGTTCCCTTGTGTCAGTCCGTCATTGCAACAGAAGTGAAATTAGATGAGTTTTAGAAACTAAAAAGGGGAAGATACATAATAGACCGACTGTACATACATTCATAGGCACATACATGCGTTCTTGAGGTGCAGCCCACCGCGCCATCGGGAGGCCTACCAAAGCCTGCGCGTGCCACTATTCCTGTCTGACGGACGGCCCCACGATCGAATCCTGGCTACGTCACTGTGTGAATCTGCTGCCCAGAAAACCATAACATTGTCTAACAGTAGCAATTCACCAATCATACAGCCTTATAGTTACGAATACCCTTGTACAGTGGCGTGCCGAGTATGCGGTCATTCAGGGCATGACCTGATCCTCTGGACCCGGGGCGCCCATGCAAACTGGCTTCCCTCCGATCAGTGACGGCGCCACCGGCCAGTGACGGCGCCCTCGGCCAGTGAAGGCGCTCCTCTGGCCATTGAACACGCCCCTCTGGCGAGTGACGGCGCCCCTCCGATTAGTGACTGCCCCTCTCCAGCCAGTGACGGCGCCCCTCCAGCTAGTGAGGGCGCCCCCTTCGGCCAGTGGCGGCACCTCTCCGGCGAGTGACAGCGCCCCTCGGGCTAGTGATGGCGCCCCACAAAATGTTAATGGCACGACGAGCACCTGCGGAAGGAAAGGCGTCACCTGCACAATTTTCGTTTATATTGGTGGCGCCCCTGTCGATCGGGAAGCACCTCTTAAGTCCTTTGTGGTCCTGGTTTCTGGTCCTGGTCCTTTGTGAATTTCTGCGCGCGTCACTGCTCTTATATAAAACGAGTGAAAGGAAGGCCTTATTTTTTATCTGATAATTTATGTCTTTGAGGGCTTACCGCATATGCTCACCTGGGTACCTGCACAACGAAATTGACCCTATTCATAAGGCTTTTACAAAGCTAAGATTCCCAGAGGCTCAGATGATAGTCTTGAAAAAGAAGGCGCAGAAAATGAAAGACCAGACAGACACCCAGTACCTAACACTCAGAGAAACAAACGACCTTGTTCGTGCCTAACAGTCCACAAGCAGATACAGAGGTAACATTATCAAGCTGATGGCACCAGAGATTAAAACTGTGACAACCTCAGGAAAGAAGATAGGACAAGAAGCACAGAAGAAAAACAAAAACAAAATTCAGATAACATTGTATACAAAATTCCGTGTGGCAAATGCGATTAGTCATATTTTGGTGAAACGGGAGGGGACTAAAAACACGCGTTCATGAACATAAAAAAACGACTTCCGCAATCACAGGACAACGAAAGCCATTGTGCTTCATGCCGATCAAGGCGGACACTTACCAAAATGGAGCGAAGCCCAAGCATTGCACACCAACTTAAGGAAAATGCAACGATGGTTTATTGAAGCTGCGTACATACATCAGAACGGAAAAGGTAACTAATGTATCGTCAGGATTTTTTCAGATTCAAAGGAAGCATAGCTGAAGGAATAAAGAGGGAGAACAGAAGATATACTGAAACCTAAGAAGAAACGCTATCGATTGATTTAAACGCTATCGATAGATCAATCGCTAATCGATCAATAATCGATCCAAACACTATCGATCGATTGAAAGTGTATGCAATTCTTCATTGTGGAAGATGTTTCTCAAAGACTGTAACAATTTTGAATAACCTTTTGATATATGTATTATGTCGCCGAAATCATATACTTATACTTTGCCCATTGACTAAGCAATAAACGCGAAACGTTTGGTTCTTATTCGTTTTTATCTTAAATTAAGTTTCAAAGCATGAAATAATAGATGAAAATAAGGCCTTGCTTTCACTTGTTTTATATTTGTCACACTCATATTATTAGCCACTGCTCTCGTAACAGAGCAGTGGCTAATAATACATACACTCGTAACATATGTAGACCGTCCGTCACGTACGTACTAAACCCATACTAGTAGTTGAACAGACATTAAACTATATTAAGAGTGGAACGACATCAGCGAACGAAAACGAAGACCAGTCATGGCACCAGCAGAGGTACAGCAGCAGAGACTAAGTAACCTAACAGCTGAAAGACAGAGGAGCGCCCCCGACCCGTGTCGCTTCCCCGGACCAGTCTCGTCAGGCGGCCAGCCAGCCCTACGGCCGCCTCGGCGGAAATCAAGTGACCGGCCGGCGCCCCAGGCCACAGGGTCACCGGCCGCCAGCCGGCTCCGCTCGCCGCCAGGGTCACCGCGGGCGGCAACCGGAACGGGCAGAATTGAAACAACTACACATACACTGTATGAAACAATTTATTTTTGTTTTGATTTTACATTACTGTGTTATCATATGTCTCAGCATGTTTTTTAGCATTTAGCGCGGAGCAGTGGTAAAAGTTTCAGCTCTCAGGAAAATCAATGTTAAGTCAATTGGTCAAAGCTTTCGGCCCGCCGGGCATTATATTTTACCAAAACTTTATTTACGCAGTTTTCAAAACGGAGGTAGACATATGATAAAATAAATACCACACTTAGGCCGAGATAATTTCTTTAGGACCTCGGTCGTTGTAAGATTTTCCACTCTCGACCTTCGGTGATCGGTCTCGGGCGGAAAATCCAACATCGACCTCGGTCCTAAATAAATTATTGTTATCGGTCCCGTGTGGTATTTATTATTACCTCCTAAGCATGTACTGTTTATATTGTATATTGTATATATATATATATATATATATATATTGTTTATATTTTGTAATTCCTTATAATTGGTTCATATTGGCATAATGCTCAATTTGATGTCCTAGATCTTCATTTGTATTACAGTTAAATTTAGGATTAGGATTTTATAGTTTAGTAAGATCACATTTGGAGTAAATAAGGCGTTTTAATAAATACCACGCGGGGCCGATAAAATAATTTCTTTAGGACCGAGGTCATTGTTAGATTTTCCGTCCGAGACCGAATTTCGAGGGTGGAAAATTATACAACGACCGAGGTCCTAAAGAAATTATGTCGGCCTAAGTGTGGTATTTATTTTATCATATGTCTACCTCCGTTATACAAATTGCGTAATTAAAGCTTGGTAAAATGTAAATGCCCGGCGGGCCGAAAGCTTTGACCAATAGGGCGGGGCCGAAAGCTTTGACCAATAGATCACTTAACCACTTGAATTTTCTGAGAGCTAAAAACCTTTTATCATATGTCTCAGTAATGTTTTTAGCATTAGCGCGAGCAGAAAGCTGTGGTAAAAAAGTTTCAGGCTCTCAGGAAAATAAATGTAAGTCAATTTGGGGTCCAAAGCTTGTCGGCCCGCCGGGCATTGACGCATTTTCCAAACCCCAATTCTTACGCAGCTTTCGAAAACGGAAGGTTAGGACATATGATAAAATAAATCACCACACTCCTAGGCCGATTATAATTTCTTTAGGACCTCGGTCGTGTAGGATTTCCATCCTCACCTTCCGGTGGTTGGCGGAAAATCCAGCAACGACCTCGGTCCTAAATAAATTATTGTATCGGCCCCGTGTGGTATTTATTATTACCACATGCTCGCGCTAATGCTAAAAACATACTGAGACATATGATAAATCATATTCCAAACCAGTCTACATGCGTTGCAGCATCGTCGTCAGTGGATCGACACACACAAATCATTACTTCGTAGGTCACATCGTCCTAAATATCGTTAATACACCTTTTTGCATTACGGGATGGCCAATTGTCGATAACCAATTGAACGGCACATTCGGCAATCGTACATTCAGTACAATCCCATCGGCCGGTCTCATTGTAATTGGCATATCAGCAAAACAGGCTGGACTTCCACAGTTTGGCCAGTCACATGACATAATCATTACGTCTATGGAGCATTAAGTGAGTTTTCGTACACCAGCAAAACGCTTCGTTCCAATTGTGGAAAGGTTTTCATCATAAAGCTCGAATGATATGAGCAGGTTGACAAAAGCATCATCGGCGTTGGGCATAAACTGTTGATATCTGTCCATTAATATTCGTCCAAAGACTCTCAAAACAAATTCGCTGTTTGGCAAATAATTGTATGCCTATGTAGCTGTAAAATTAACGATTAGCCCGAAATATGTGTGTTATACGGGTATTCGTGTCTTATTCTAAGACAGTCTTAGTCTTTATCTATCCCATGTCGCAAATCCACGTGTTATTCGGGAGTCGCCTCATCTCGTTTTCACTTGCATTTCCGTTTTCCATGTGATGAGTGAATGGAAAGAGTATATTTGTTCTATTTCGATATATTCTCCCCGCCACCGATTTTGGCCTTCCATCATCATCATCACCGACATCGCCCGCTTGAATCAGTGGACAAATTTGTTTCGGCCCGTCTCAGACACGCCAGCACAGTAAGACGTGTCGGCGTTGTCCGAAGCGTAGCAGGACATTCTTCTGGAGGTGGGAATTGTCACCATTTACCGCAGACACTAGTCTCTGATCCATGGCCAATGTGTGCGTTCATATCCATTAAATTCCCATTCCATTTTCCCTGGCTCAAGGCAGGGCTGTTCCCACAATCTTCTACGGATTATGGGCAAGCCTTTGCTTTGCATAGGTTTTTATAGATCAGAAAAAGCAGTTCTCAATCGGAATCTTAGAAATGGGGGAGTACGCTGAGAAGATGAAATTTAACTTTTCATGGCAATATCAGAAGGTCTTGCAAATGGCCGATGGCTAGGGGCGTTGTTCCAATTCAGTAACTGTTGCAGACTCATTCTCAAGAAGAACTGACGTCCTACATAAATGATGGCACAGTTACTGTAGCGTATACGTTATACATACACCTTTTCTCAATGCGAGGCGGCCATCTGTTCAGCTCCAATTCTGGTAATATCTAACATATTATAAACCCGACAGCAGACATACTGATTTGTTCATATATGCACCTCACATCGGCTTGTATGACACACTCCCGCGCCAAAGGGCATATGCAAAATCGGACAGGTGCACCGTGTCAAACAATTCTTGGTTCACTGGTTTCAGATATAATGCAATGGAGGGCTGACAGCGTTCATAGGAGAAAAGGCACGTTTTAGTTGACTTGGGCGAACGTCATTCAGTTTCGCTGACAGGACAAAATAAATTGCAACGCAGACATAACTATTGTCGATATTGAATGCCCCTGCCGATGTCCATTGACTCCGTTCGAATATGAACAGATGAATATTCTGTTTTAATGAAAATGTGTCAAAGTGTTAATTAATAGTGTCTAAGTTCGCCAGTATGCCTGACGACTTATTGACATGCACTATGGCCAACGTTCAGTGTTGAAACAGATGCCGGTTCGGCTTTAAAAAAGGTGTATGACACCTTTTTTCTAATGCGAGGCGGCATCTGTTCACACTATTCGGCCTTCTCATTTTCAAAAACGAACATTTGCCGATGACATACTGTTTGACATCTATGTTCATCTCACATCGGAACCGTAACACACTCCCGCCGTGTGTAAAGGTCATTAAAAATGACAGTGCTACGGGGTGCACTGTTCAATTTGTTTATGGTTCAATGTAATGTTAGATGGTTATTGTTAATGGGTATGCCGGAGGCTTAATTGAATCCTTGGGGTAATCCAAGCGGGAAACATCTTCACCGGCCACCTAGCTTGTCACGTGTGTGTGGTACGCCACCTGGCGTTTAACACACCACACACGTACATGTTAACATTAAATGTATACGGACTTGTCATGTTCCAATGTCTGTTTATGTGTTGTTCTACTTTGACGAAGTACTCTATTCTGAGTAATGCCGATAGTACAACGAAGGATTTTTGCGGCCTGACGGATGGACAATTAGACTATAAACTAAATGACGCAGTCTTATTCTGAATAGACAATCTTGATATTGCCGCGAAGGTCATACAGTTTTGCTGAATATACTGGAATGTATTTACTGGTGAAAAAGGCCGAATCGCTGGGCAGAACAATTAGCGATATGTTACTGCCAGATATGTGATAGTTTTTGCTGGAATGGTGAATACTGGCGCCATCTATATGTGTCAGATTGGGCCTGGGTTCTTTCGAGGATTTGGTGCTCGCATTCGGACGACGAGTAAATGCAAAAATGGTGTAGATTGACGGAGCGAGCGGCGGGGAAGCGCGGAGCAGTGGACCCCGGCTGGCGGGGACGGAGACGTCCTCATCTGACTATCGGATTCGTTGCTGTGCTCAGATCATAAGCGGCCGACCCGGGCCGGGCCCAGGCTCAAGACCGCGACGGCTGGCTCAGAAGCTTATATCTTTTGATCCCGCATCCGATTGACAAGCTGGTCTTCGCCATATGATAGCCCCATGCAATGACATTATGATTATTACATGTTTTTTGTACCTTCATTAGATTAGGGCAGCACGGCGCGTGGACACGTGCCGCGTCAGGAATAAACCGGCAGAGGCCGTGTCAGAAATATTATCCTGCGCTATGCTGAGAAACGGCTGGACCTATAAAGCTAAATTTGGTGTCAGGCTGGAGGGACCACACCACTGGCATGTTGCACAGGGGTGAGGAAACTCTGGGTCACACTGCACTGTGCGCACGGTGCACCCCTGTTCCGTCCAAACGAAAAATTACCTTGCAAAACACTCCGTGTGCAATACCGGAAAACCTATATCTCGGCATACCTTAAATCAAGAGGACGCAAGACACGCGAGGGATCAGAACACAGATGCGGGTAGAAAACGATCCGCCCGGCGTACTGTTTGTGCTATGTGTCGCGTATCTAGCGAGCGGTGTCTTGGTACGTGGCAAAAGTTAACAGGCTATACAAACGCAAATAAATAGCTCTGGATTGAATCTTCACAGTTCAAATCAGTCGCTCAGCGGCACCTGGAGTGGACGGTAGAAGCGAAGGGTAGACACAACAAACACCGAAACTGTAGACCAGGATGTAGCGCGGTCTCTAAAATGTCATGCGGAAATAATTTGAGGTCTTTAAATAATGCATTATTTTCGCTGTTAAAATCTAGTCTATATGTAATATTTCTTTATTGACAATTCATATAACATTTTCCTCATACACCGCCGTTGAGCTTTCAAAACCAGAAAGCGAGGTGCTAGAGCGGAATACCGAGAAAAATGATGCGCAGGGCTTATTAAAGCGCAATCAAATCCATCTAAATACCCACCCAGGTGAAGGCTCGAATTTTTTGACCTTTACAAACATGAAGCTTATTAATTGCAAATTTAACATATGAACGCATATCAATATAACCTATTTAGTTCAAAGTATCGATTTAGTTCGGATCTATTTGCGGACGGCCAATTACTAAGAACGGGACACATAGCGAAAATTAATTCAAATGCAATGCTGCACAAGGCGAACCTCCGTCTGCGGGACGAAGGTGCTAACAAGATTGACGCGGATTTATTCGGACTCGCTCGTCTTCGCCATTTAAAGGGTATATAAATACTTACATGGGTAAAAAGCATCACAATCTGCAACAGACATGGTTCGTTACAGATGAGGCATCCTTCACTTGAAAAACATACAATGCACGTTACATAACATCGCAGGACAAATATTTAAAGGCACCTTGACTCTACCGTTCCACCTATGTTACGACAGTTAGTGGAACTACTGGCTGTTTTCCGTTTTATAGTTTCGGTCTATGTTTGAATATGTATACAAATAAGGATATGCCTAAGGTCAAAATCCAAGTGACTCTTATATAGAAGGTTAAAACCAGCAATTGAGAAGAGCGTATCTCATTCCAATAAATGACCTCTTACCGAAGATGCCTTGGGGCTGAAAAGCGTTCGCCCTGTGCGGTCAGAAATCCCCATGTGCTGGCACTGGGTACACTAGTTTCAAAGGGTATATACGGGTTTTCCCAGAATGATATAGCTGCATAATAAAACGTACTTATAAAGATGGCAAAATTCCCGTACGGTAACCACATTTTTCTGTATATGACCCTTTCTGCACGTTATGAGTTTGCCAATGACCTACAGAAACTTAAATTTGCTCCTCGCTAATGCGATCATGATCAGCTTTGAGTTGACGTTGAGTCTCTTGACTAACATACCCCTGAGGAAAACTATAGAATTTGCATTCGCTCGCTATTTTATGGCAAAGATGCGGGAGCAGGTATAACAAAGTGCCTGTTTGTTCCTATGTTCAAGTTATCGGTATTTAACTACTAAATGTTCGTTAACGAACTCTATACTGATAAGAAGAAGGAGCAGGCATGATCGCATGGGACTGCCGTTAGGCCCAACTTTTGCTTACATTTCCTTTTGCTTCCATGACAAAAAGACGGTTAAATGACTGCCTCATTAAATTTCCTCCGAAATGCTTAAAAACAAATCCTGTAAGAAAACTAACGTGACATCCAAGTCTGCTTTCATTTTTATACAAATAACATGAAATGACAATTTATCATACGTGGGCTGTTCAATAAGTAACGTAAAATGTGCTATAACTCAATAACCTAAAGTAGTAGAAAAAAAAAAAATCTACGAGAATCTATGAACCATTTGCTACGCAAGTGCCTTATTTGCGTTTTTTTCCTAAAATAATTTGGTTTTCAATCACGGCATCATGGGAGACCATTGATGGAAGCAGCGTTCCGTATCGAATTGCTGTCCGGCCGCGAAAATTCACCAAGCCAAAATTTCCGCGAAACTCCGCGAACGTTTGATAAGCGGAACACAATGGCTTCAACAAATGTTTGGCCAGTGGGATTCCGTTCAAAAAAGGAAACAATAGCCGTAAGACAAGCCTTGATCTGGAAGACCAGTGACCGTCGTCACACCTGAAACGACCCAGAAGGAAGGTGGAAGACGGCGATGCTGGGCGATTCCTCAACCCGCCGTAACAGCGCTGATCCTGGGTGCCATCAGTCTTCCACGCTGTGGTGCGTCCACTGCATAACGTTCCTTCACGGTCAGTGCTTTGCACTCGAATTGAGGAATTGAGATGACTGAAGTACGGTGCAGGATCACCGGCAAAGGAAATTACTTCCGGGCGGGATTTTCGGCGTATGGGTGCCGGTGGAGCGATGCAGGAGAAGTGCCGTGATGGTAAACGGTGACTGGGTGGAGAAACAATTGTGGAGGCATAGGAAGCTGGATGAAGAATATGGTCACAAACGAGAAAATTTTTGTTGAGGAGATTTCAGAGATCAATTTGGTGTTTTACCCATGTCGCTCAACCAAAATTTGACTGAAATACAGATGACTTTACGTTACTCATTTAACAGCCCTCGTATCAAATTACCAGCTCATACTCATACTCATACTGTTTATTAAGGCATTCCGCAATACACTTGTGGCTATTACTGCCTCTCGTCACTGTTTGATCAAAGTAGAGGAATATTGGTCCGAACATAGAACGCACACCACGGACACATAAACAGCTTCACTCAACAGCAGTCATACAAACACAATCGCACACCAGTCAAAATCAAATCCAAGTGAGCAGTCGCATCAAGCCACACGCACAGATCAATCTAGCGCTGACCGTCCATCACTAAGGTGCAGCGCCTCATCCTCCCGCGCGTATTCAACGTCAAGTGCTCGCCAATGACTGCGGTGGGACTCCACTCAGGTTGCGATACATACTATCGATATTGATAACTCAGCTGACGAATACCACCGTGTTTAATGTCGATACAATGACATAAATGTATCAACTCAAATGCCGGACCGCATTGGTAACGATCAATAATTGATTGGCTGGCTGATGTGGTGCTCCTCAGCACTCCGCTGCCTGCAAAGTCCTCCAACAAAGTTATACATAATCAGAGAACCCCTCAGACAAAGACTATTTAGATACGAGCGCGCAGTTCAGTTGCCATAGCCTCGGCCGACTGTCACTACCACAGCATGACACAGCCTAGGTCGAGACCAAAACCCCATGAGACGGCACTCGGCCTGGACAACGCGTACTCTCATGGTCGGTCGATAGAACTCTCATGGTCGATAGAATACCGCGCAATCGAAACATTATCACATATTTTAGTGTTGCGTCCTACTTTCTAGCGACTATATCTCGGTCATTTACTATGTTAACTCATTCAAGAGCTGAACATTTTAATATTAATCGAGGAGCTCGTTAGTAACATAACTCGCCAGGGCAGCGGATCGTCGGAAACAAACAGTGAACGGTCATTGACCCGGCCTGCAGCGCTGTTGACATGGACTCAAAGCTGCAAATAAGCGGCATGGGTGGCGACCCACCACTGCGCAGCAGCCGTGTCACAGCTCACCTAAACACCTGTCACAGCACCTAAACACCTGTCGCAGCACCTAAACACCTGACACAGCACCTAAACACCTGGCACAGCACCTAAACACCTGTCACAGCACCTAAACACCTGTCACAGCACCTAAAACACCGTCCACCTCCAAAGAAACGCTGAATGGTGAGCATCCCGTCCCCCGCGCTACGACTGGAGATGTAGCACCAATGTCTGTAGCACTAATTACATCGGCTGACACATTTTTGCTCTCAGCGGCTGGCTGGTTGATAGCCTATTGAGCGGGGGCGGGGGCGGGAGCGGGGACGGTTACGCCGGGCGGGGCGGGGGTCCTCCACTTGGACCGTCTACGCAGCAGGGACGCTCTGCGGTAGCGGTTCGCCGCGTCCGTCCAGTGGAAGGGTCGTTCAGCCCACGACGTCCTATCAGCCGTGCCCTGCCCGACTGGTACGTCCCCCTCCCCTCCCCTCCCTGACCAATACGTGGCTGAAATTGGTCGGTTTTCGAGCGATCCTAAAGTAATTGGTCCGTGATTTGCGACGGACGGTTATGGTCCCAAAACCCAGGGCTCTGTAGTCACGAATAAACTTTATAACGGTTATGGGCGGTGATAGTCCAGCAGTGTGATATGCCTAGTCCAGCAGTCGCTCAAGGATTGTGGGAAGCGGCTTACCGTGTACTTTTAATAGTATCTCATTGCTTCTCAAGAAACATGTATCAGGCGCGGATCCAGGATTTCAGTCAGAGGGGGGGGGGGGCGCAATACAAAAAAATGCGCCCTCCGGGCGCACCCTACGGGCGCACCATAGAAAAGATCCGGTTCAGGGGGCGCGCCCAAGCGCCCCCTGGATCCGCGCCTGTGTATAAGCATAGATATACGAATCCATCACAATCGTCAAACGACTTCTTCTCAGTCCATCCTATCCGCGTTTTGTCAGACTGTGCATCATGTTTATTCATATTTATTTTTGCCACACATGTCAAAACCTTTTTAATTGCATTGCAGCTGTCTTAGCCCGGCATTGACTGGGGTCTGATCTGAACACCATTGACTGGAGGGGGGGGGGCGTCACCCCTCGCCAGTGTAGGGGGTGGATGCCACCCCTTGTTTTTTCCAGAATAAGTCGCGTAACTATTTACCGATATCGATGAAACTCTCAGCACCCTACTTTGCATCAATTTGACATTTAGGTACTCTGAAAATTGCAAACTTCTTACCTCTATGACCTATGACCTTTGACCTGTTTCTCAAGGTCGCGTTTGGCGAAACTGGCGTCCCGTAGTAACAATCTTTGAAACATGTTCAGTTCCCGAGTGTTTGTGGTTCAGGAGTATATGCAAAGGTGTTTTAGGTGTCAGTTGTGTCTCTTGCAGAGATTGCGATCTCGATTGACCTTTTCAGAGATCAACGGAGGACCTTCGATGACCTCAGATGTCTCTTTCGCCTTTTGTCCGTTTCTAGTGCAGTTTGTGACGCTGATTTCAATTATGGGATTCATTTTGCATGATAATATGTTACACTGGGGTCATGCGCTGCCCAAGTTCAACCGAGGTCACTGACCTTAGGGCTTAGATGACCTGACACCATTTTAATTTGGCCGTTTTTTGGTCATTTTGTGATGCTGATTTCATTTTTTTCCACTTTTTCCGGATTCCACCGGCGGTTTATTTTTCACCAAACCACAACCACCTACACACACTCATACATACACACGCACACAAAAACACGCACACGTGCACCTACAATCTGCATACACATGCATAGTTTGTCATCGCGT
>VOPJ01011835.1:0-50257 GCA_014673585.1 Semibalanus balanoides | reverse complement strand
TCCTGACCTGACCCACACCTCCCCGTTCTGACCTGACCCACCCCTCCCCGTCCTGACCTGACCCACACCTCCCCGTCCTGACCTGACCCACACCTCCCCGTCCTGACCCACACCTCCCCGTCCCTGACTTGACCCACCCTCCCCGTCCTGATCTGACCCACACCTCCCCGTCCTGACCTGACCCACACCTCCCCGTCCTGACCGACCACACCCCTCCCCGTCCTGACCTGACACCACCCCTCCCGTCCTGACATGACCCACACCTCCCCGTCCCTGACCTGACCCCACACCTCCCAGTCCTAGAACCTGGAACCCACACCTCCCCGTCCTGACCCACACCTCCCCGTCCTGATCTGACCCACCCCTCCCCGTCCTGATCTGAACCACACCTCCCCGTCCTGACCTGACCCACCCCTCCCCAACCTGACCTGAACCACTCCGCCGGCGCTGGGCGTGACGTTTCCATGGAGAGGTGATGTGTGACGTAACCCAGTGTTACGGTGACGCTCGGAGAGGGGCGAAGCCTGCGTCTCATTCTGTGCATGGCACAACTCGCGGAATACAAGACAACTAAGAACTCACTGAAGGCCAATAAGGGAAAATGTTCCATTTGTTTAGGTGTTTAGCAGATAGCTGCGGATGAGCGGCTGGAGAGTGTTAGAGTGCTGGTGTTAGTTTAGTCAACTTTTGTGGCGTCCTTCTGAAAGGCGTCTTTTAATGCCCTCAGACAACAAGGGGCAGCGACCGAGGGAATAATAAGCGCTGGCCGGCTCAGACGGGGTGGGCGCACTCTGGTGGTATGGTATGCGACGGGGATAATTCGGAAGGCAGAGGTCGCGGTCAGTGTGGCCGTCTGGTAGTTTCTGTCGCGTGTTTCGGCTCCCGCGCTTCGTGACGGCGCCGCACACGGCAGCCACAGCACAGGCCCGGCATCTACCACCTGATTAGCCACAGCGTTCACTTCTGCCAGGATAATGCGCCACCTCACCGTAGCCAATTTAGCGTGCTATGATTGTATCGCGGCGCGGCGGGAGGGGTCTCCTTCCTGAGACTGATGTGGTCACCTCTCCTTGCCATTAGAGCCGCCGCCTATCTCTATCTGATCGTGTGATCGATCGGCAACGCTGACTACAGCGACACCTGGCGGCCGACCAACGCAGCTTTCACCCAGTTATCTCGTCAGGCCCGGCCCGGGCCAATAGACGTTATGATGAAGTCGTGCGCTCAGCTGTTGGCCAATGTCTCTCCTGCAAACGGCACGCCTCGAGACAGCGAGGTCCATTATAAGCCGGCCGGAGCCGCAGATAGGACCGCACCCGACCAGGAAACAGGCCGTCACAGCGGATCAGGTCATCATCACAGGAAACAGGTCACCATCACAGGAAACAGATCACCCTCACAAGGAAACATGAACAAACTCTCATCACAGGGAAACAAACCACCATCACAGGGAAACAAATCACCCTTACAGGGAAATAGGTCATCACAGCCGGTTGACTGACAATAGCCACTAGCCAGCAGAATAACAGCAACTTCATCAGGAGAACGGAATGGAAAATGCTCCATCACAACAGCCGGAGAGCAGGTAAGCTCGTCATTACAATAGCGGGAGAGCAGGTAAGCTCGTCATTACAATAGCGGAGAGCAGGTAAGCTCGTCATTACAAATAGCGGGAGAGCAGGTAGCTCGTCCATTACAAATAGCGGGAGAGCAGGTAAGCTCGTCATTACAATAGCGGGAGAGCAGGTAAGCTCGTCATTACAATAGCGGCAGAGCAGGTAAGCTCGTCATTACAATAGCGGGAGAGCAGGTAAGCCCGTCATTACAATAGCGGGAGAGCAGGTAAGCTCGTCATTACAATAGCGGGAGAGAGGTAAGCTTCGCATTACAATAGCGGAGAGCAGGTAAGCTCGTCATTACAATTAGCGGGAGAGCAGGTAAGCTCGTCATTACAATAGCGGTAGAGCAGGTAAGCTCTCATTACAATAGCGGCAGAGCAGGTAAGCTCGTCATTACAATAGCGGGAGAGCAAGGTAAGCCCGTCATTACCAATAGCGGGAGAGCAGGGTAAAGCTCGTTTCATTACAACTAGCGGAGAGGCAGGTTAAGCTCGTCATTACAATTAGGCGGTGAGAGGCAGGTAAAGGGGGGGGGGGCCCCCCCGGGTTTCCAATTTTTACAAAAAATTTAAAGGGGCGGGGGAAGCAGGTAAGCCCGTCATTACAATAGCGGGAGAGCAGGTAAGCTCGTCATTACAATAGCGGCAGAGCAGGGAAGCCCGTCATTACAATAGCGGCAGAGCAGGGAAGCACGC
Source organism: Semibalanus balanoides (assembly GCA_014673585.1). Taxonomy (NCBI): domain Eukaryota; kingdom Metazoa; phylum Arthropoda; class Thecostraca; order Balanomorpha; family Balanidae; genus Semibalanus; species Semibalanus balanoides. The sequence goes on along the minus strand of VOPJ01011835.1, from coordinate 47,943 downwards.
CACCAAAACAGACCGGGTGCAGTACCGACAGACGGAATGTTGCTGTCCTTGCATCTACCCGTGCCGGTAACACCAGTGACCTCGAGCACTCAGGTGACAATCTCCGGTAGAAGTAACGGAGCCGACCAGCCGACGGATCAGGCTGCCTGACGCCACTAATCCGACCCACTGCACTGGAGAGACGGAAAACACCGGGAGCGGACCGATGTCCCACCTCTCGACAGTCAGGGAGCCCACAGCAGCGGAGAGCGGACGATGTCCCGCCTATCGACAGTCAGGGAGCACACAGCAGCGGGGAACGGACGATGTCCCGCCTCTTGACAGTCAGGGAGCCCACATCAGCGGGGAGCGGACGATGTCCCACCTCTCGACAGTCAGGGAGCACACAGCAGCGGGGAGCGGACGATGTCCCGCCTCTTGACAGTCAGGGAGCCCACAGCACGGAGAGAGGGGACGATGTCCCGCCTTCTCGAACAGTTCAGGAGCAACACAGCAGCGGGACGGACATGATCCCGCCTCTCGGACAGTCAGGGGAGCACAGATGTCCCGCCTATCGACAGTCAGGGAGCACACAGCAGCGGAGAAGGACGATGTCCCGCCTATCGACGGTCAGGGAAGCCTTACAGCAGCGGAGAGGCGGACGATGTCCCGCCTCTTACAGTCGGAGGCCCACAGCAGCGGGGATGCGGACGATGCCCGCCATCGACAGTCAGGGGAAGCACACAGCAGCGGAGAGAGGACGATGTCCCGCCTATCGACAGTCAGGGAGCCCACAGCAAGCGGGGAGCGAACGATGTCGCCTAATCGACAGTTCAGGGAGCCCCACAGCAGCGGAGCGAACGATCTCCGCCTAATCGACAGTCAGGAAGCACACAGCAGCGGGGAGCGGACGATGTCCCGCCTCTTGACAGTCAGGGAGCCCACAGCAGCGGGTAGCGGACGATGTCCCGCCTCTTGACAGTCAGGGAGCCCACATCAGCGGGGAGCAGACGATGTCCCGCCTCTCGACAGTCAGGGAGCCCACAGCAGCGGGGAGCGGACGATGTCCCGCCTCTTGACACCTCTCGACCTAGGGAGCATACAACAGCCGAGAGTGCCCGCTGCCCAGGCGTGTAGGGACCGACGATAACCGGAGACATCGGACGGAGAGGTCTGACCTGTAAAGACTGCTGTGGGCAGCGGACTCACCGGGTAGATGAAATGTCCGGCGCTCTCCCAGCTGTTGACACGGACCGTTAGCCGTGCAGCAAGCAGCAGGGGATGATGAGTGACTTGTAGACTGTAGAGACGCCGAAAACCGCGTGTATTTCGCCACTATCGCGCCGATCAGGCACGAATTTTCTCCGGGAGAGAGGAATCGGCCGCAAGACTCCACCGGCACGTTTTTGATGCGACCTTGGGCTGTTTAACACCGCAGCTCTCGTTCCCGGCAAGGTAAAAATGCAAATAAATGCGGTTACTGTACCCTTGGAACCCAATTAGCCATGAGGCAAACAGGCGCTGGTGGTGGGAGACAATAGATACAGTGGGAGACAGGAGGGTACAGGGTGCGATACGGTGAGACAGAGGGAGAGAGGCGGGGTGAGACAGAGGGAGGGAGGGAGGCAGGGTGAGACAGAGGCAGGGTGAGACAGAGGGAGGGAGGCAGGGTGAGACAGACCCGGACGGCGGTCCACGATTGATAGGTAGCTATATTGGCCCGCCGCTGTCCGAGGCCACTGCCTACTAACAAGGCAGCAGTGCCTGCCGCTGGCGGCGGCGGCCCGGGGTCGGCGGCGAGCCCTGGGCGTGGCCGCACCGTTTAGTTAAATTACTTCGCCAGCCGCCGCCACCGCGTCTGTCTTGGGCACGCTGGTCTTGTCTGTCTGTCTGTCCCGTGGTCTGACGCCTGGCTGTGAGAGCGGAGTGTTACAGAGGCCACGGCACGCCGCCGGCCTGCCTGCTGGCTGCCTTTCTGTGCCGGGATATGACGCCGGCAGGTCTGTGAGAGCGGCGTACAACAGAGGCAGCTCTGCAGCGGGCGGCCGTCGTGACCGCGCCATTTCGCAACCGTCTCGGGCAAGGACAGCCCGGCGGCCCGGCGCGCGCGGCGGCTGAGCAGGGCAGCTCGTGGCCATCCCGCCTGAGCAGCCTTCATCTGAGCGACGCTAACTCCTGTGTCGTGACTGCGCCCAGCAGACATCGGTCCGTACCGTGAGCATTTCATCATACCTCAGGCGCCGCCCGAGCCACGTCCGACTTGGTGCGTCAGCCTCCATGGAGCCGAAATGTCCGCGTAAAGTAGTCTAATGAAATGCACTATCAAAAAATCATTGTTTATTGCATACTTCTAAGCCACACATAGACAACCAGTCATTCATAAAGTTGTCACGCAATCGATACCAATTCCACATGGGGGTCGTTTCCAAACTAATGCGATCGAACTCCAGCATATTGGACTGAATACGCCATGTATCAACCACGTAGGTATCATTCGCGCTCTAATTTTTATAGTGCGATGTTTTGGTTTCTTTCAGCTTTCAGCAGGGAACCTACAGAATAAGATACCTACGACGTTTACATCGAGTCAGAATCACAAGCTCTTCAACATACCTCTCATCGAAACAAGACAACCACGGCAGCCGATCGTCAGCAGAACGTGTTCTATTCCCCGCACGATACTATTGCAGCGCATCGCAGCAGCACAGGAGCACAGATCAGAACGCTGTTGTCGCTGTCACTATAACAAACAGCACAGTCACGGCACAGTTCGGCTAGCAATGACACGCACATCGCCACAGACATAATGACATCATGACAGACATATGACTGTCGAGGGCGGTCCATTGGCTCACCATACAGGCGTGCAGAGATCCCGAGCGATCCTAGACAAACGGCACACAGCCGGGCTGAGCTGATCAGGCGCGGGCCCGGTCCATCAGCAGCCGTCTGACAGCCGGCAGCGCGTCGCACACCTGCAGACCGACAGAGCGCAGCAGCACCACTGGCAGCAGTTCCGTGCCGTACAGCCGCTTCAGGCCGTCCGTCAGCGCCAGGAGCGCCGCACTGGCCCGCTGCCGCGTCGTCTCGTACTGCACCAGGTGAGCCCGGCCGCCCAGGTCGGCCCCGCGCGCCGCCGCCGCCGACAGCACCGCCACCAGCTCTGTCACGTCGCCGAAGCCGAGGTTGGCGCCCTGACCGGCCAGCGGGTGCACCCGGCGCGCCGCGTCCCCGACGAGCACGGCGCGGTGCGTCACGTACGTCTCGGCGTGCTGAAGGGCCAGCGGGAAGGCGGCGCGGCTGCTGGGCACCACCCCCGTGACGCTGGGCGGCAGCTGCAGCGGCCCTGACGGACTGCGCAGACCCAGCGAGCCGAGCAGGCCGCGCGCCGCGTCACACGCCCACTGGACGGCCGGCGCCGCCTCGTGCTCGTCCCAGAGCGCCGCGTTCAGTGCGTCCACGAAGTCGTCATCGGCGAGCGCCAGCAGGCGGCGCGCCTCCGCATCGGAGGTGCTCCACACGAGGGAGGAGCGCGTGTCGGAGAGCGGCAGCAGCGCCAGCGGCCCACTGGACAGGAACCGCTGCCAGGCCATCGTGTTGGCCGGGCCGCCCTCGGCCAGCTGCAGCGTGGCCACCACGGCCCGCTGGCCGTACCCCCAGCCCACCGTCCGCACACCCATGGCGCGCCGCACCGCCGAGCCGACGCCGTCAGCGCCGACCAGCAGGGCGCAGCTGAGGCCGCGGCCGTCGGCCAGGTGCAGCTGTACTCTATCCTCCGAGGGCGTGGCGTCGGCGGCCGGCAGGACGATCTCGGATACGGCCGAGTTGTAGACCACCTCGCCGCCGGCCTCGGTCAGCGCGCGCCGCAGCGCCCGGCAGATCACCTCGTTCTCCACGATGTAGGCCAGGTCCTCCGGCTGCTCCAGGTTCTCAAACCGGATCATGGCGTCCGAGCAGGCCTCCCACACCTGCATGTGCTGCGTGGTGCTGAAGCGCTCCACGTGCTGCCACGCGCCGACCCGCTCCAAAAGACGCCGCGAGGCCGGGCTGAGCGCGCACACTCTGTTGCTGTAGTCGTCCGGTAGGGGCGCTGGAGTCGGCGGCGGCGCCGTCTCCAGCACTGTGACGCGGTAGTCGCGGAGGACAGGGTCGGAGCGGAGGGCTGCGGCCGCCGCCAGACCCACCATGCCGCCACCACTCACCACCACGTCGTACTCTGCATCAGCCGCAGCTGGGCCGGCCGGCGGCGGCGGGTCGATGGTGGAGGAGGCGGCATGACACAGCCGGCGGCCGGCCTTCCATAGATGGCGCGACGATCGCAGCATCTCCTCTCAGTGGCAGGTGGCGGGTCACTGACGATGAACCAGCGGCCAGACACACATTTCAGCAGCTGCAGGGGGATCTGTGGTTAGGTTCTTACTCCTAGGTATAGAAATGTGGGGCCAGGGAGATCATGACCCTCACTGTTTAGTTAACAAACTAAAATACTTTGGCAAATGAGGCAAATTTGAAACAGCAAAAGGTTGACTGAGATGAGAACTCAAACTTATAACACACAATTGCATAGGGTTAACAGGCTTATTATAAAACAAAATTAACACCATGCTCCTACATCACCACCTTTCATGACATTCCTACTTTGCTGAGTTAGGTGGATAGGGCAGAGCAACCTAAATCTGGCTGAATTAGTTCACATATTTTCACTGTGCTAAACAAGTTAAAAAACAAAACAAAAAACATATTGATATTTATTGTCAGCGCATGATTTAAATCCATAAGCTAAAGGTCCAATTTTCAATCATATCAAAATAGGATATTCAAGCATAACAATGCAATGTCCTACCAACAAACTGTAATGCTATTGACATTCTTTAGTGTATCAGTATCCTTTACATTAGGTACAATAAGCATGAAAAATCTGGTGTTAGAATGTCTCTGAGTCATGGTAATTAGTACCTATTTACCCTACCTGACTTCATGCTACTAAAGGTGTAGAAAAAAACTAAGACACTGATATACAGCTAATGGCATGACACATGGCATACTTAGACTTGACTGGATATTCAGCCATTTGCCTATGAGGTAATTCAACTTTCAGCCTAACCCTCAATTTAAAAAGTTTTTGTTTTGTATTGAAACAATTTTTATCCTAGTAATTAATGAACATGTTTGACATTCCAAACATTAATAACATAAAAACATATTTGAAATTTTTCAATCAATTTTAGCCTAGAGCTAGAATGTTAACGTGCCCCCCCCCAAAATCCCTGCATACGATGACACAAGCAATTTTATTAACACAATGACACGATTTTGTCAACACGATAATGACACATTTTTTACATTCTGATTACTGATAGCATGAAAAAGTATGAGGATAGGACATAGGTCTGAGGATAGGGTGTCCAGGGTTATAGCAGTTGACCCTACCCTGACTCGTTATGAGCTACCGATGAGGACAAACTTAAGCATTAATATCAAAACATTATAAGCAGTCCTGCCAAACCAATACTAATGCTGAATGTGGATGTAATTGTATTGTGTATCAATTGGCACAAGCGATTCTAATGAGCAAATAAATTACTCATACAAGAAAGGAAACATGAAATAATATACAAATTAACAAAACATCCACTCACCGCTCTAACTGCAGAGACCAACCGAATCCAATAGTCTCATAGCCTTTTGTTTTCTTATGCAATAATGTCTGGCTTGCGCCCCAAATGTATGTCTCGCGTCATTTTTGAATAACATAAATGCTGCCATATCAAGGACAAACTAGTGCATATTTCCTTTACCTGAAGGCAGATATATCTAGTTTGTTTATTGAGGTTTTTGAGCGCGCCGAAAGTAACGTGCGCAGAAATTCTCAAAGGACCAAATCATTGTCTTGAGGGGCGCCTCCCAATCAACAGGGGCGCCACTAATATTGACATTTTTTTTTTTTTTTTTGGGGGGGGGGACCTCTTCTTCCGCACGTGTTTTGTGGGGCGCCGTCACTGGCCGGAGGGGCATGGTCACTAGCCGGATGGGTGCATTCACTGGCCAGAGAGGTGCCTTCACTGGCCGGAGGGGGCACAGTCACTGGTCGGAGGAGTGCCGTTGCTGGCCGGAGGAGCGCTGTCACTGGGCCTGAGAGGCGCTGCTATGGCTAGGGATGCCCTCACCGGCTGGGGGGCGCAGTCACTGGCCGCAAGAGTGCCGTCACTACTCACTGGCGGGGGAGCGTCCTGCCTGGCCGGAGTGGCGCCATCTCTGATCGGAGGGGCGCCAGCTTTGCATGTGCGCTGCGCCTCGGGTCCAAAGAACCAGGTCATGTCTGGAATGACCATTCTCCGTACGCCACTGCGCGCCGACACCTTATATTTAGTTTGGACGGCCTGCGGCATACCTGGGAAATATCCTTAGTCACATGGGTGCCCACTGCCCAATCGCCCGAGTATTGCCAAATTATATTGCATAACGCCCAGGTCCCCCAACCTGTTACTCATCAGTCATCGAACGGTTCAGGAAGATGCGTCGGCATCAGAAGCGTTCGGAATTTGTACCGGGCTCTCACTTGGCAGAGTCGCCGAGTCTGTCAGAACCGATGCAGAGGACATTTCGACCAGAATCGATTTTAGCTCAGCTGCAGTGTTCCGAGTTGGTGCGAACTCCAATATATTGGTTTCAGTTTGGCCTGTCAGCGTAGTGTTAACTGTGTGCAGTTCCCTGCGACTAGTTTTTACTGTACTCCCAGCTGGTGTCTGGGCACGTGGCTCCACCAGCCAGCAGTGCCACTGTACGATCGTGACATGTGTGGATCGATCAGGACAACGTGTACACTGTGCAAGGCAGGCAAAATATCGGTCGGAACGGACTCATCAGTCACCTCAATCTCACGAGCGATCCCATGGAACGTTTCGGACCAAATTTCAGATCAGACAATACAAGGCATGATTCAAAAACGTTCATTTATTCATGACACGATGACCAGGTAACATAGCATCACTTAAAAACAAAACGGAGCTGGCTAAGGTTAATGGAAAGGACACGATGCGCTGTCCACTGTAGGCGCCTGCACTGTCATCTGGCGGGACACAGCGCAATCACCGATTCTTCTGGGTCCAACAGATGTCGCCTGAGTAGCGCCGTCTACTTGTTAGCCGATGAGAAGTATTCCTTGCTCTTGACCGGGTCGGGCTTCATGGTGCTGGAGCCGGGCCTCCAGCCGGCCGGGCACACTGAAACATCGGAGAAACGTCAGAACCCCCGCGACACACTGAAACAGCAGCGATATATCAGAACTCCGGCTCTGAGGAGTGCCCAATTGACAAGAGGCGCAGGGAAGCCCAGTAGATAACGCACGCATTGCACGCGTGCTGTGAGAGAAAACAAACAAGCAAAACAACTGTAACGGATCAAAAGCTAAATTTCCAATGCATTACAGGTATCATCTACATTCTCGCAGTCACCGTATCGCTCCCGCAGTCTTGGAAGCTGAGCCACACTAAATCAGCAGCACGGTAAGAGCCAACAGCAACACGACACATCGCCCCACCCGACCCAACCGACCGTCGACGCAGAGGAAGGTGGCACGCCATCGCCGCACGAGACGCCGCCGAGCGGACGCCGGCCGCACAGCACACCACCTACATCACCCTCTCCGACCCCCGACTCACCCTCGCCCAGCACAACACCTACACCCTCTCAGACCCGCGAAACTCACCCTCGCCGTGCTCGTCGGTGAACTGGTAGGCCTGCACGAGGCGGAGAACCTCGTCGACGGAGCGGCCCACGGGCAGGTCGTTAATGATCAGCTGACGCAGGGTGCTCGAGCCGTCAATGATGAACAGACCTGCAGACAGGGACGCACACACACGCGGTCAGGTCAGACCAGGCCAGCCGCCACAGGCGCCCGGTCCCAGGGTCCCACGGGCTGACACGGGGCCAGACTCGTGACACGGTCAGCCGCCACAGACACACGGTCAGGTCAGACCAGGCCAGAACTTCACAGGGTCAAACGGCTGACACGGTCCAGGGGACTGTACACTGGTCAGCCGCCCTTCAGACACCCACGGTCATGGTCAGACAGGCCCGCCGTCACAGGGTACACACGGGCTAGACACGGGCCAGACTCGTGACACGGTCAGCCGCCACAGACACATACGGTCAGTCAAGACAGGCCAGCCGTTCATAGTGGTCACCGGCTCCCACGTGGCTGTCAGATCTCGTGACACGGTCAGCCGCCAGCTCGTGACACGTCAGCCGCCAACAGACCTACGGTCATGGTTCATTGACAGGCCAGCCTCAACGAGGGTCACACGGGCTGACACGGGCCAGACTCGGACCTACTCAGCACCCAGACACACGGTTTCAGGTCAACCAGGCCAGCCGTCACAGGGTTTCCATACGGGCTTTGACATTCGGTGCCAGATCGTGGACACGGTCCAGCCGCTCACAGTGTGTATCACACGGTCAGGTCGACCAGGCCAGCCGTCACAGGGTCACACGGGCTGACACGGGGCCAGACTCGTGACACGGTCAGCCACCACAGACACACGGTCAGGTCAGACCAGGCCAGCCGTCACAGGGTCACACGGGCTGACACGGCGGGCTGACACGGGGCCAGACTCGTGACACGGTCAGCCACCACAGACCGGCGGGAGCCATCAGTCAAGGCTGACAGACGGCGGCGCCAGCAGACGACACGGAACGATAACGGCCGCCGGCACGCCACCACCGAGTCATCGGACGATCGTGGGCAGTGAGTCAGCAGACACAGCGGACACCAGCAGCTGACCGCCGGCACAGTCAGCAGGCACCAGCTGACCGCCGGAGACGGATCTTACGAACTCAGACGATCGGCCGGGAGTCCAGCCTCACCGCCAACAGACCACAGACCATCAGACCACATACCAGACCATCAGGCCACAGAACCAACAGGCCACAGACCATCAGGCCGCCTTCAACAGACCACAGAACCATCGGCAGGGACACGGACACGGTGTGATGCCCGTCGCCGGTGACCGGCGGCCCACCGAGGGACCGTGTCGGCCACAATGACGCCTCCCCGGCGGCGGGCAACAAAGGACCGTGTCGGCCACATGACGCATCCCTGATGGATTATGAGCCGGACACGGGCCGTGACGTGACGCTGGGACGTGACGTGACGGCCGGCCGGGCTGCCGTGACGCGACACAAGCCGCCGCCGCCAGCAGGTCCCCGACACTGGAATGACTGCCGGGCTCAATACAGGCCGGCAGCGGCACAATAGCGCGCTGGGTGGTGCCGGGTGGTGCAGGGTGGGGGACGGCTCACAGCCACGCTGTGACGGTCCACTCGGACTGGACACAGCCGCCCGCACCAGCCGCCGGTCCACTGCACGCGACCGTAAACCACCCTCTGTAATCCCCCGTCCCCGGAGACACGCCTAACGCCGCCAAAGTCGGGTTCCCACACCGGCACATGACATCAAATGACATCAAACAGCAAAACTGTGTCAACTGACGTGTCTTTTAATCTACCAAGCGCCAACAAAGCGGTCACTGCCAGCACGAGAACAATTAACGAATGGCCGCCGTCAACATCAATACGGGTCGCAATGTCGCATGACCGCCGCCTGTCACTGCGCCGGGGAACATCCAAGGTGACGATCGATTACCATCATCATCGGTATAGTGGCTTACGAGCGGTAATATCTTGGTAAATTGGGTTGGTTCATTTGAACGGATGACGGCTCACAGTGGATTATATACAGGGTGAGTTACCACAGTCGCACCCCGTCCATTAATCGACACCTCGACGTTCGAGGGTGTCGTGGAGGTGTCTCAGCAGCTCCAGACCAGGGACGTTGGAGTTTAATTTCGATATCGAGATGGTGTCGTATATCTTTCTAGTAGAATTTGATTTTCGATTGCGTCTGCAGTGCAGTATTTTCCGCGCGTGTTCCTGACAAAACCTCGCTCCTTCGTCGCTCGATTTTTCAGTCACACGCTTGGAAAAGATATCCTTATCTTCCACTCGGAGCCCTGAAGAATACTTTATGTCGTGACGTTATGCCTCCCTCGGGAACCGACTGAACAGATCATGTATCATGTAAGCAGTACGTGATCATAACTAGCATCCAGAGCTTGCGCCACCCAACGATACAGCATCAGTTAATTGTCCGGTCAAATCATACATGTAACGGGGAACCACAGGGTGTCACGTTATGGAGAATCGTTCTACGTGACGTGATTCCCGTATTACGCCAATGTTACCGTTTGTTGTAACAGGAATCAGGATTATCTGCGCATTAAGAGCAGGGGAAAACTTAACCCCACTTCCAAGAAAGAAGGCACCCTAATCATATATTATCACATGGAGATTCCAAAAATAAATGCTAATACCAGGGAAACACCGACAGTCAAAGTAGGTAACTATCTCTACGGAGAGAGGAGCTCCCTTCCACGAGCCAGCTGCAGCTACAGCGAAGGTCAACATTCAATGGTGTTTAACCGACGGAAACAGCGATAATCTTCCTGTCTGCGGGGAGCCCCCACCAGCCGCGGCAGCTCTATCTCGCCGCGGCGGTGGCGGTGGCCGGCAGTGTCGGCGTGCCGGTGACGCGGCGGTGACGCGGCGGGCAGTGTCAGAGTGCCGGTGACGTGCCGGTGACGCGGCGGGCAGTGTCAGAGTGCCGGTGACGCGGCGGTGACGCGGCGGGCAGTGTCAGAGTGCCGGGGACGTGCCGGTGACGCGGCGGGCAGTGTCCAAGTGGCCGGGACGTGCCGGTGACGCAGCGGGTGACGCGGGGCAAGTGTCTAGTGCCGGGAGTGCCGGTGACGGGCGGTGACGCGGCGGGCAGTGGTCAAGTGCCGGGGACGTGCCGTGAGACGCGCGGGCAGTGTCAGAGGCCGGGGACAGTGCAACGGTGACGCGGCGGTGACGCGGCGGGCATGTCAGAGTGCCGGGGACGTCCGTGACGCGGGCGGTGGACGCGGCGGCAGTGTCAGAGTGCCGGGGACGTCCGGTGACGCGGCGGTGAACGGCGCGGGCAGTGTCAGAGTGGCCGGGGACGTGCCGGTGACGTCGGCGGTGAACGCGGCGGGAGTGTCAGAGTGCGGGGACGTGCCGGTGGACGCGGCGGGCAGTGTCAGAGTGCCGGGGACGTGCCAGTAGACGGACGGCGGTGACGCGGCGGGCAGTTGTCAGAGTGGCCGGGACGCGCCGGTGACGCGGCGGGCAATGTCATAGAGTGCAAGGGGAGTGCGGTGACGCGGCGGGCAGTGTCAGAGTGCCGGTGACGCGGCGGTGACGTGCGGCGGGCAGTGTCAGAGTGCCGGGACGTGCCGGTGACGCGGCGGGCAGTGTTCAGAGTGCCGGGACGCGGCGTGACGCGGCGGGCAGTGTCAAGAGTGCCGGGACGCGGCGGGACGCGGCCGGGCAGTGGGTCAGAGTGCCGGGAGCGCGGTGACGCGGCGGGCAGTGGTCAGAGTGCCGGGGACGCGGCGGTGAACGCCGGCGGGCAGTGTCAGAGTGCCGGGGATGCGGCGGGCCAGTGTCGAGTTGCCGGGGACGCGGGCGGTGAGCGGCGGGCAGTTGTCAGAAGTTGCCGGGACGCGGCGGTGACGCGCGGGCAGTTCAGAGTGCCGGGGACGCGGCGGTGGCCGGCGGCAGGTGTCAGATGCCGGTGACGTTGCAAGGTGACCGGCGGTGACGCGGCGGTGACGCGGCGGGCAGTGTCAGAGTGCCGGGGACGTGCCGGTGACGCGGCGGGCAGTGTCAGAGTGCCGGGGACGCGGCGGTGACGCGGCGGTGGCCGGCCGGCAGTGTCAGAGTGCCGGTGACGTGCCGGTGACGCGGCGGTGACGTGCCGGTGACGCGGCGGTGACGCGGCGGTGACGCGGCGGTGACGCGGCGGGCAGTGTCAGAGTGCCGGGGACATGACCGGCGCATGACGAGCGCGCAGACAGCACGGCACGGCGATACTGGCCGGGGCGGCACCGAACCGTCATTACTCAGACACCACCCGGCCGGGACGGCCAACTGACCCCAGTGCGCCGTCTGCTCTGGTCTGATTGGTCCGTCTGGTCTGGCCTGACCTCTCCGTCTGCCCGTCCGTGGCTGGTTTATCAGTGCGTGTCTGGCCCACTCAGACAGAGACGAGGACAGACCAGATGACCGCTCACAAACAGAGCAGCACAGTTTACAGGAAGCGAGGCCAGTCGAATCAAACAAACAGACACCGGCCACAGAGAAGGCGCCCGCTTGGCGTACTGAGCCGGGCTATCGGCAGAACACAGACATTCGCCAGCTCACTGGTACTGGGAAATCCGTACAGGTCTAGTACGTCACTACCTAGTAGGTGGAAAAATGCAAGGGTTTTTCAGCATCAGAATGATACGTTGATCTCATTATCACTTTGCGCGCAGACTGAGCCTGGCAGATAACGAACTTCATATACAGAATCTGGAATTCCACACTGAAATAGCAGCTGCCAGCCGCCCCTGGCACATGCCGGGCCCTCACCTCTGAAGGGGACGCCCTCGTCCTCCTTGAGGACGCCGTAGGCGCGGGAGATGGACATGTTCTTGTCGGCCAGCAGCGGGATGTCCATCTCGCCCAGACCGCCCATCTTGCGCGGCGTGTTGATCCAGGCCAGGTGGCTGAAGTGGGAGTCGGTGGAGCAGGCCAGCACCTGTACAGGGAACACAGTCACGAGTCAGCCAACAGTCGTACATAGTACATACACAGGCTACCGGTGTACAGTCAGACTCAGATGGCGGACATAATACACATACGACGGTGAGGTAGCAGGACCAGGGACGCCGGACCAATCACAGACGCGTGCTATGGGGTGGTCTGGTAGGAAGACAGCCGACGACCGGTTTTTCGGATGTGTCACCTGTTATCAAGCGAGCTGCAGGGCAAATGCGAAATCCAGAAGCAATACGTCTGTGCTCGAGTCGCTAAAAATAGCGGCGTTACGCGCGGCCGTTTTACCTGATCAGCGTAGTAAAACGGAAGTTCATGGTACCAGTGAAAAGTCGAAAAAAAAGAGATTACCGCGGGAACAGCTAGAGAGCCAGCAGCTGTGTGTTCCAGCCAAACAATGGCCACCAGCCATCACAATGGGAGCCCGAGTAGAGTACGTGCCTGGTGTCACGGCGTGGCACAGCGTGCAAAAACGGCACACAAAACTGATGTGATGTGCCGCAAGGGTCCTAGGATTGCTTCGGAGCTGAGGTGCGGAGTGGACAATTCCAGCTAAAAAAAGCATTAACAGTAAAAATTGAGGAAAAGAGTGGGAAAATAGTATCCACTATCCATAGTATGTCATTTTCCACCCAAATTTATAAATGCTAGGACACTACGCGCCGCTGACAGGCTGCGTGACGTAAGCCGTGACGTGACCAAGGTGTGTGATATCACCCGGGTGTCACACACCCGGGTGATCACTGGGTCGGTATCCAGTCGACAGGACAGAGGCAGGATGCCCATCGAGAGACCCATAGACATACTGTACACCTCCAAACATAGTGGTGTATTTTACAAATACACAAGTATTTTACGAGCTTTTGTGGGCTCTTTAAGTTACACAAATTGTAAACCAAGAGCCATTTCCACATAGTGATGTGTTTCACAAGAACACTAGGTTTCGGCATATCAGTCAGGATTATGTAGTTTTAGCGAGCAGCAAAAAAGCTCTAGGATCGGGTCACGCTTCGTACTCTTCACGTAGTTCAGTGCGGCCGGTGGGCGAATTTTGACGCGTCATTTTCCGCCGTCCTGCTCCCGGCGGTGATCGTCCTCTGCCCGGTGACAAACTCGTCAGGGGCAGTGGGACGGAAAACACGATCACCGGCTGAGCCGCTAGCCTGCCAAACGGCGCCAGTAGTTGCTCTATTGCGGCGGTACCGGCCCGAGGCAGCTCAGCTGTAGCTGTCAGCGGCTGTCAGCGGTGCGGCAGTATCTGTCAGTGACAGGGGCCCTGATCGCTCTGTCAAAAGCACAAGCGCAAGCTTCCATAGAGCCTATGCTTAAGAAAACTGATGGCAGGGCCGTGCTACCATATGCTTACCATCAGGTGCTATGGGGCTTGCGCTTGCGCTTTTGACACAGCGATCAGGGCCAGGGTCTGCAGTGTGTGTCAGCGGCAGTATCTGTCGCGGCAGAATCTGTCAGTGACAGGGTCCGCAGTGTATGCCAGCGGCTGAGTACGGCACGGTCCGATAACGCTCCCCCAGCTCAGCCCGGGGAGGAGGGGCGGCGACCAGAGGTCGATGGGCCGATCAGTGGCCCGATGGTCACTGATAGCAGCCGGCACCGCCGCCAGACGGCGATCGAACGCGATAGGCGGGCCGGGCCCACAGGCAGCTGGGAGAGGTGGGCCCGGGCCCGCCAGGCAGGCTGGGAGAGGTGGGCCGGGCCACCAGGCAGCTGGGAGAAGGTGGGCCGGGGCCCGCAGGCAGCTGTGAGAGGTGGCCGGGCCCGCAGGCACTGTGAGAGGTGGGCCGGGCCACCAGGCAGCTGGAGAGGTGGGCCGGGCCGCAGGCAGCTGGAGAGGTGGGCCGGGCCCCGCAGCAGCTGTGAGAGGTGGGCCGGGCCACCAGGCAGCTGGGAGAGGTGGGCCGGGCCCGCAGGCAGCTGGGAGAGGTGGCCGGGGTCGGCAAAACATACTGCTATTGCTGAAAGGCTAGCGTTGCACTGGTAAGGAAGATTCCCTATCGTAAATACCTGCGCCCTACAAGTCACGTGTCGTCAGAGTTTTCTACCGGAAGGAACCGCAAAAAAGGCAGCGATACACGTTAGCGCGGCTGATAGTAGCAGAAGCCGGAATGATACCAGCCTGACGTGGCTCGAGTGACAGTATACGACAGGCCCGGTCTGGAGCGGGGCAGCGTCTCTGGGCCGCGCGGACCGGTCGGTGCGGGGTGGTGTCCTGTATTGGAGGGCAGGAGTAAAATGGAAGGAAAGGGAAGGAGCAGCGATCGGCAGACCACCGGTCGTGTCAAACGGCCATTCAAACTCGCTCCGTTCCGCACCGCCCCGCGCCAGTGGCCGCGACCCAGCCACAGCGGTCTGCCCGGCGAGAGGCGTTACATAACCAGCCCGGTCCGGCGCCTCCCACTCCCTGGCCACGTGCAGACTAATTCCTGGGTCGGCAGGACGGCAGAAGATCTAAGGAAACATGATGATGATGATTGGGGTTTAAGGGCGGGCCGACAACTAAGGTCACATGCCGCTCAGATCTAAGGAAACACACCGCCGCACCGCAACAACTACACACCACGGATCGATCACCAGCACCTGTGGTGGACGGCACACTCGGGCCACCGCTGACGCATGCAGAGCCGCCGCTGGTCTGTCGGCCACATCGGCGTCACGTTCAGAACCACAGGGACAACACTTCATTGCATGGATCGCGCTGGACATCAAGCAGAACACAGCTCACACACATGCATGACTATTGGTTAATACCGAAGAAAAAACACGACACGAAACCTCACAAACAGAAACCACGCGGATCAGACCACACTGACTACAGGCTCAGGACGAAACCTAACCTAACGGACTAACGCAGGATGTTTAGATTGAGCCATGCAATTCAAAGTATGTTGTCACCTCGGCGTCACCTCGGCGAGTACTGATAAGGAGCACGCTATGCTGTCACTCTTACTTTGCTTTAAGGACAAATATGGTACATAGCCTGTAGGTATGTAATGCTGACGTGCACTGTTCCTATCAACGTTGGCTTACCCCTGCCCCTCCCGTGTCGCCTCCTGGCGCCCCTGACCTACCTCCCCACGCCCCTCACCCGACCCTGACCTCAACTGCCGTCAACCCCACGCCCCTGACCTGCCACTGACCTCTCCCCTGTGGCCCTCTCGAAACCCCCGACATAACCCTGCTGCCTTCCCCGCACCCATGACCTGACCCTGACCTCTCCCCTGCCGTCCTCCACAAGCCCCTGACCAGACCCTGACCTTCCTCCCCGCGCTACTGACCTGACCCTGACCTCTTCTCACACCTATGACCTGACCATGACCCCTCCCGGCGCCACTCACCTCACAGTTGATGTCCCTGAACTTCTTGGCGGCCTCGCTGAAGGCGATGATCTCGGTCGGGCAGACGAACGTGAAGTCCAGCGGGTAGAAGAACAGCACCAGGTACTTGCCCTTGTAGTCGTCCAAGCTGATCTCCTTGAACTCGCCGTTCACCACGGCCTGGGCCTTGAAGTGGGGGGCCGGCTGCTGGGGCTGGAGGCAAGGCATGCTGGCGGCCTGGACAGACACATAGGGTCAGTGCCAGTAGGCGACATACGGCGGGACACTGTAACAGACAGGCTCTGCACACATCAACCAGTGCTGCACCACGGCCGTCAGTCAGCGACAATACAACGGCGGCGCTACCAGGTAAGGCCATTAGCAGCGTGGAAGCGCGTCAGTGTATCGCAGCATGCACCATACAACTACAAGGATATGTAATAGCCCGAGGCGAAACTGCTGCCGAGATCATCAACTGCATCACTATTCACTAGTGACTGCGAGTCGAGGAAGTTCCGCCCTTCCGTCCACTCATTCTTCATAGTTCGTTTGTTCCTAGACTTTCGGCGGAGCCCTTAGCGACCAGCCTACTTTCAACAGTGGATTAACAGCCGCGCCTGGACGTGGACACCTTTGTTTACACCGCGGCCGGAACCAGCGGCTCCCCCCAGCCGCTCTGTCAGTCCCCCACCGCGCCACCTGGATCAGCAGCTCCCTTCCAGCCCATCACTGGATCAGCGGCTCCCCCCAACGCCTCACGGTCAGTCCCCCACCGCGCCACCTGATCAAGCAGCTCCCTTCCACCCATCAGCTGATCAGCGCCCCCCCCCAGCGCTCGTCAGTCCCCCACCGCGCCACCTGGATCAGCAGCTCCCTTCCAGCCCATCACTGGATCAGCGGCTCCCCCCAGACGCTCTGTCGGTCCCTGCGCGCCACTGGAGCCCGCCAGCGCGGCTTTAGTGCCCGCCGCTCCGTTGTGAGGCTGCCGGGTATATTTACCGAACGGCTTCGCTGAACCACTTTCCAAACAACGGCCGGCAACTTTCCCAGCGGATATGGACCCGGCTCTCTCCCTCCGCCGTCCGCCGAGAGCAGTTCAGTAACCGAACATCAATGGTGCTGCACAACACAGCAATAACGCGAGCTGGTGCCAATATCGTGTCTGCCCAGTACCTTCCCACGTCAGCCAGGCCAGCCCAGGCCAGCCCAGGCCAGCCCAGGCCAGCCCAGGCCAGCCAGGCCAGCCAGGCCAGCCAGGCCAGCCAGGCCAGCCAGGCCAGCCAGGCCAGCCAGGCCAGCCAGGCCAGCCAGGCCAGCCAGGCCAGCCAGGCGCGGCTCAGGTTACCGGGTGATTACGGAGCGGAGGAGGTCGGACGCGTCCGTGCCTGGCCTCTGTCTCCACAGGCCGGTACCACAGGTGTCCCAGCACACCTGTGCAGCTGCAGTGCGACACTCGCACGGCGTGTGCCGCCCTCCGCTGCTCCGCTGTGGGGAGGGAGGGGAGGGGGCGGCCGGACCTATCCCAATACTGCCCGGTCCGCCGGCCGGCCGTCGCTGCTGCTACAAATGCGGCACTGCAGCCGGCCCGGCAACAGCTGCCAACTTGTCCACTGAATACTGAGTCACTCCACGGAGGATATGTACAGAATAATCAACCGGAACTCAGCAACAAACTCAGCGGTGTGGCACAGCGGTGACTATTTGCACCACCGCCCACCAGACACACCAACACTCCACCAGATGGCAGACCAGAACCGAGCCAGCAGCTGTCCCACCAGATGGCAGGCCAGAACCGAGCCAGCAGCTGCTCCACCAGATGGCAGACCAGAACCGAGCCAGCAGCTGCCCCATCAGATGGCAGACCAGAACCGAGCCAGCAGCTGTCCCACCAGATGGCAGACCAGAACCGAGCCAGCAGCTGCCCCACCAGATGGCAGGCCAGAACCGAGCCAGCAGCTGCTCCACCAGATAGCAGACCAGAACCGAGCCAGCAGCTGTCCCACCAGATGGCAGACTAGAACCGAGCCAGCAGCTGCTCCACCAGATGGCAGACCAGAACCAAGCCAGCAGCTGGCCAATCAGATGGCAGACCAGAACCGAGCCAGCAGCTGCTCCACCAGATGGCAGACCAGAACCGAGCCAGCAGCTGTCCCACCAGATAAGATAGAGGTCGTGACGCCGGTGGAAGTGGCCGCCACCATGAATCGCCAATAGCCGGCTGCAGTATACATTCAGTGCCGCCGGCAGACTGGCATTTGTCAAACTAAGGCAGGTTGTTTGAACACTCACTGCCGTTACTCAGCGTGTTGACTCGAGGCCTGTAACGTTAACAATAGGGGGAATGCAGACATTATCGCTCGGGTAAAACACTGAACAGTCGCAGAGTTTTCAGCGAGATGGTTCGGGCCATATCACCCTGCTTCGTGTAGCGCCATCGATATGCAATGATGAGCGGGAGCGCCGCCTCGAGATCATGCTAAACGGCCTGCAATTCGAAATGCTAGAAAAAACAGCTTAAATAAGCGCTCAATCTACGAGAACAGGCAGCGTAGCCAATTTTTCTCGAAGGGGGGGGCGTCAGTGGAAGGATACAATTACCTCTTCAGCCAAATGTGAGACCGGGTGGGGGGGGGGACGTTCACAAAGCCAATTAATTCTAGCGCATTTGTTCTCTAGGGATGTGGGCATGGTCCCCCAAAGCCCCCTTGGCTAATGGTTACGTCCCTACCTGGAATCTACCAGACAGCTCGAAAGTTGTATGGACAACAGGAGGAAGAAGCACGTGGACTGTCGGCTGAGCGCCGACACCAAAAAGACGCACCATGAGTCTAAACAGCGGCTCCTCCTCAAACCAGTGCCACCCAGTGCGGAAGTGTAGTCCATCACCGATTACATAAAACGGTCCTCACAACCCAGATAGACACGGCGCGACGAGCCGCCCGCCGGTGCCACAGACTCTGCAGCGGCACTGCTGATCCCTCAATTCAAAGTGCATCCATGGTTGAACACAGCGCGGCCGCCGGCCCATCACGAACAGAAGCGGTGGAACATTCTGAACATTTAGCGCTCCAAGCTCCGTGTCCAGGGCAGTCAACGTGCATCACATTCACATTCAGCCGGGTGAAGCCGGGGGCCGGTGTTCTATAGGTGGCCTTTTATTAGGCATTTCCATGCCAGGCGTTTGTTTGATGCTTCCAACTGAACGCAACGTTAAAGCCTTCATATGAATGAAGCTACACGAATTAAGCTTTCCTCGGATGCTTTAATGGGAACGACTGTCGAACGCTTTCATCCTGGACAGACCATGCTTCAGCGGTGACTGGGCCGGACGGGCGTGGCCTGGGAGCGCCACTGTGTCCCCTCTATCAGCGTGTCTGAGTAGGCGTGCCGTGTCCTGGGAGCGCTGCTTTTCCCCCTATCAGCTTGTCTGAAAGGGCGTCCGTGCCTGGAGCCTGCTGGTGTCCCCGTCTATCAGCGTGTCTGAGAAAGCTGCCCGTGTCCTGGGAGCGCTGCTCTCTCTCTCTATCAGCGTGCTAAAGGCGCCGTTCTGGCAGACGCTGCTTTGATCCCTCTATCAGCGTGGCAGTAGCTGACGGTGTCCTGGAGCGCTGCCGGTGTCCCCTCTATCAGCTGTGCTGAGAACTTGCCTTCCTTGGACGCCTCATGTGTCCCCTCTATCAGCTGTCTGATAGGCGTGCCTGCCCTGGCGCTGCTGTTGTCGCCCTCTATCAGGCGTGTCTAGTAGGCTTCCCGTCCTGGGAGCGCTCTGGTCCCCTACAGCGTGTCTGATAGCGTGCCGTGTCCTGGAGCGCTGCTGTGTCCCTCTATCAGCGTGTTGAGTAGGCTCCGTGTCCATGGACGCCACTGTGTCCCTACTATCACGTGTCTAGAACGTGCCGTTCCTGGGAGCGCTGCTGTGTCCCTCTATCAGCTGTCTATAGGCGTTGCCGTGCCGGAGACGCTGCTGTGTCCCCTCTATCAGCTTCTGAAAAGCTCCGTGGCCTGGGAGCGCTGCTGTGTCCCTCTATCAGCTGTCTAGAAGGCGTCGTTCCCTGGAAGCGCTTGCTGTGTCCCCTCTATCAGCGTGTCTGAGAAGCGTCCGTGTCCGGGACGCTGCTGTTGTCCCCCTCTATCAGTCGTGTCTATTTGGCGTGCCTTCCCTGGGAGCGCTGCTGTGTCCCCTCTATCAGCGTGTCTGAGTAGGCGTGCCGTGCCCTGGGAGCGCTGCTGTGTCCCCTCTATCAGCGTGTCTGAGAAGGCGTGCCGTGTCCTGGGAGCGCTGCTGTGTCCCCTCTATCAGCGTGTCTGAGTAGGCGTGCCGTGCCCTGGGAGCGCTGCTGTGTAGCCGGCTCCTCAGGGGGAGGGGCTCACGTCAGGCCGCTGAGAGGCCGCCGCAGCTGACCGGGCAGCAGCCGCCTCCTCTGCGGAGACAGCAGACGGCGCTGGAGCGGCGGACCTCTTCTGCGCCGGAACCGCCGCACTGAGAGCTGTCACCGCCGCTGCAGCGCCGCAGCTGCCGCAGCTGCCGCAGCTTGCCGCAGCTGGCGGCTCGCTGGCTGGGCGGGCAGCAGCTGCCGGTCTCCGACGAGCACCTGGGGCCTGGCCGGGCACCGGAGGCACTCCGCCCAGCACACACTGGCCCATCGCTGGCGACAGACACGTCCAGACACCACCGCCACGGGTCTGAGTGAGCGCCCGTCAACAGTCACAGGCGCGGTCTGGTGACGCTGGACAGAACCCACCTCGACTTCCTGTAACTTTAGACAGCGATACATAACCGTGACAAAAGCTACACTCGATGTGACTAACACAGCAAAACTATTATATATGAATAAATGCATCGACTGTATTTACAATGCCAAATCCTCTTATTCACTTCACTTGGCTAGCTGGCATCAAAAATGCAGTTTTCCAATGAAGGTAAGCGCTAATCTCCCAATCCAAAAATCGTTTGACCTTAAATTGGTATGTCCTACTTTCACAAATTCCCTAAGGGGCATTGCTAAAAAGCACATTGTTGTTTCTAATAACCAGCAACAAGTCAAACATCACAGCAGTTTGGAATTGGTATACAAATTATAGACCCGCCGAAGCAAGCCGACATCATTAAAACAAAAACGTTTCTCAAACAATAGCTTGTTTACACTTGTTGCTACAACCCTGTATGTACAGTACAACAGTGCTCAACAACAGCAATTTAAAAAGGCACAGAAGGCACGCTTATCAAATTGTATCATGCATGCATGACTTTCATTGGCATTTTACCGAAGTACAACACCCCCAGTTACAGCAGAGCAACGTGCTGCCTGAAAAGACAAGGCCCTTCTGCTGGTTGGGGCGGACGCCGTGTGCCATCATGACAACCGTCATGATGAAATCGCTCCATGTTCTCAGCCTGTCAGCCGATCGACCTCTGAATTCCCGGCCGTAGGGCAGAGCGCCAGGCACTGCACACGTCAGGCCACAGCATGTATACCACACCACTGACGCTAAGCGGCGGCCGACCGCAAGGGCTGGCTGGAAGCGCCAAGGCCCAACAAGTGACATGCGCTGGGCCGCTTCTCAGGCTAGACGCGGCCGGTGGCGGTGCCCTCTATTATCCTTCTCGCTCTCACCACGTGGTATGACTGCCAGCCAACCCAGCGGTGACGTCATAGTCGCAGCATCATGGGTCTGACTCCCGCCGGGCGGGGCAGGCTGAGGCAGCACCTCTGTCGTCACCTTTAGCCTCGTCATACAAACAACAAAGCCAGCCGGGCCTCGGCGGCTGATGGGTCCCAACGGCGGCGCGCGGCGGCGGCTGATGGTCCCAACGGATGCGAGACGAACCCAGAGACGCTCATGCTGCGAGCGGCAGCAGCTGATTGGTCCCAGTCACTGCTAACGGCAGCGCGCGGCAGCCGGCCGCTCCACTGGGGCACTCAGAGATGGACCAGCCAGGCAGCGGGCCGGCTTGGGTCCGCCCTGAGCTGGGGAGTCCGGAGCGAGGGCAAACTAACAGCTCCAGCCGGCAAACGCTGGGACTGGGCAGCTGACAACTCCAGCCAGCAGATGCTGGTTCCACGCTCGGAGCGGAGCAAACACTGCAGCCAGCACCGGACTGAATGAGCAGGCAGGCAGGCAGGCAGGCAGGCAGGCAGCCTGGGCCGCCTCCAGCGCTGTCCAGCAGCCCCTCGCAGACGGAGGGTAGGGCAGAGCGGGGCGCGGCAGGTCTGCCACTGACTGAGGGCAGTCAATAGGGCACCGAGGACGCTCGGTAGTCGGGCGCCATCTATCGGACCTCACCCGTCCAGGGTTACAGTACCGCCAGCCGCGCCGGCCTCAACTGACAGAGGCGCACAACGGCGTTCCTATCACCCTGGACGGCAGGCTATTGGCAGTTTTTCTGCTCATAGTCAACCTACTCTGCATTTCTCAGCATGGACCAAGCAATGTGCAGAGCTGGTGCTGTATGCTTACAATAACCAGGGATCAGACAAACATGGCGTGCGTGCCACCGCAACCCCCATGGAGCCGGTTGGGCAGCTGCGACAAAAGCCTGTTTGCCTCAAACATTTTCGGAATGTGGAGCGTGGACCGGTTTTCTGCGAGTCCAGCCGTTCTATAACGCGGTCTGCCACCGATTAGTTGGCGGCGGTGAGATGGTGTCGGCAGCCAGGTACCATTCCTAGCGGGCCGAGATGATCGGAGCCCTTTCTATCCATAGCGGACAGATATCCGGAGGTCTATCTATCCATAGCGGAAAGACATCATCGGAGCCCTAGCTATTCATAGCGAGCAGAAATACCCTAAGTCCTAGTTATCCATAGCCGGCAGACTTACCGGAGCCCTAGCTATTCAGTATCCATAGCGGGCAGCTAAAATCAGAGCCCTAGCTATCCATAGCGGGCAGATATAACCAGAGCCCTATCTGTTCATAGCGGGCAGAGATAACCAGCATCACAGCTGGTACACAAAGCAGGCTTATCAGCCTAGTCTCACGACAGAAACGGTAAATCAGACCGCATAGACCAAACGGCTAACACCGACTGGTCACTGCCACACGGCGGCCGGGCGGTGCCAATGCTGGTGGCAGAGTATGGAAAATGTGACTTCTTCCCACAAAAACAATACTTAAGAGATATGTATCCTTCAAAACCTCATATCAAAAGAATAAAGATGGTCTTAAATGCAGCCAGTCACTAGTCAGTAGCCACCAGGGCACCACATTAGCCAGTATCCAATTATAACGCACAGCATTAGCGACTCCTCTCCCGCACGGGCGGCACATACTTATACACATCCTCCGGGTGGGCGCGCGCTGCGCACCGGGCCGGTCAAGGTCATCATATCGCCGTTTCAGCCAAGACGCCGCCCGGCACCGAGGGCCGACCCACTACAGCGCTGGGTCGGGTCCATCGCTTCTGGAGCGTTTCCGGCGCGGGCGCGACGGCCCACTGTGGCTGGCGGCGCACCACACCGCCCCATGGCTGGCGGTGGCGGGAGGGACACAGGAGGGACGCACCAAGGCCGCCGCCGCCGCCCGCAGTCGACCACCGGCAGACAACGGACTGCACCCAGCCCGCAGCGGAAACGCCAGCCGGCAGCCCTTCAGACCGGCAGCCATGTCCGCCGCCCCCACCCGGCCGCCGGCCAGCTCCACCGGCCGGCTCAGTCAGGTGGTAGCCGGGTCAGTACCCGAGACAGGGGACGGCTCTGGAACACCGCAGCCGAATCCTGGACTAGACTGTCGCTATATTCGCTAAATTGTGCCCCTGGAAACACACACTGCCCCGATACAGCCACCGACCGAGTTGCCGGCAGCAGGGCCGGGTCAGCGCCGTCCACAGTAAGGTGGAAGGAAAAACATTGTTTTGGAAAGTGCAATGTACAACAGCTGGAAAAGTGTCCTCATAAATTTAGAAAACCATATGCACAATTGCATTCCGATCTGTGACCGCTTCAGATAAGCGCATCGAGCTTGGAGTGAACCCATGTTGGACGCTGCTTTGCGTTGCAGTTCTCTACGGGCGCCGCCCCTGATAAGTCTTGTAGGACAGCCGCTACACCACGCGGCTCGCTGCGTCGGCGGGGACGTTCGGGCGCGGCGCTCAGCGATTGACGATTCTTCTAGGAAGAAGAATCATCGCCTGATGATTCTTCTTGCAACGGTGGCCGTTGACTGCATAAAACATCCCCGTACCCGGGACCCGTTAGAATATATAGCCAAGGTCTGGTGGCTGTGTCCTGTAGAATTTCATTCATCATTTTGGAATAGGAGCGACTTCGCCGGTCTCACGTTATTGTTTGTGCCAGTGCCGATCAATCTAGGTGAGTCACATTATATTACCTGCTGTATACGAATTACACGTCCACTTGACACCAGACAGTTGTCATGCAATTTAAAATGGATTGTATTCGAACTAGAGATGTACAAATGTATTAAAAAAGACAGGAGCCGGCATCGGCAACACCACCGCTCATAAATTAGCTGGTACCGGCATCAAGCCCGGTCAATGTGGCAGCAGCCGCCAAGACCGGCAGCCAGCAATATACATGTCTATTTCATTATACATAAAACAATATTTTTACCTCTGAACTTGTACTGAGCCCGGCATGAGACCGGCAAATCTGAGCTCAAGACACAGCTTCAGGCCCTCCGGACCTGAATTTGGGCCCGGCGCCGCGCCATGGTCCTGAAATTTACACCCCTGATTCGAACTGATCTGAACGCTGTTCTCGTGACAATGCACGTTGAAATCAGGCTGATTTGTATTTTGCTTTTGAGTG
The DNA here is from genome assembly GCA_014673585.1 of Semibalanus balanoides. Taxonomy (NCBI): domain Eukaryota; kingdom Metazoa; phylum Arthropoda; class Thecostraca; order Balanomorpha; family Balanidae; genus Semibalanus; species Semibalanus balanoides. The sequence goes on along the minus strand of VOPJ01011835.1, from coordinate 23,185 downwards.
AAAGGTCCAGCAGGGAGGAACGCAACTGGTTCCCAGTATAAACGACTTTGTCGGTTAGCATGGTCTATGCTCAGAAAGACAAAGGCAACTGACCTGGGGACAATCCTAGGTACGGTATACATTTTTACTCATAATACGACAGGATCGAGAGCGCAGGTCATGATCTTCTTCAAAATACCCACGCTCCAAAACAGCAACAATCGAAGGTCACAGTCTGAAACATTTACGGTACTTCGGACGTACTACGTACTTCCAGAGCAAGCTGCACTCAGTGCGGGTTAGCAAATAGCAGTTCGACCCGACACACTTAATAGCTATACATGAAAGTAGACTCAGGCTGAAGTCTGCCTTGCCAACAAACTTTTTCCTTGTAGCCCTCGCCGCCTGCCGTGACACGACCAGAGCGAATCGCCTCTCCTGATCTTCTGAAAAAGATAATCGTAACGCATCCGGCACAAGTTTGACGCGCCTCTCAACACTATGTGACGGAAACTTAGGCAGGTCCAGTGGCCGGTCACGCGCAATTCTAATGGCAGAGTCAGGCATATTTCGTGTCACGGGCGGTTATGTAATCGGACCCTCACAGTTTATCGATCAAGGTAGGAGTCGGCTTCCCAGTTCAGCTGTGGAACCCTGAACCTCCTTATCGGATGATGGGGGCTGTCCCCTAGTCGCCAGAATCACATCGACTGCCCCCCACCCGAACCTCACCGACACCGTCCGTCACCAGCGCAAACATCTGGCGCCTTACACCTGTTTGCGTCCATGCAGCTGCTCAAGACGCAGTCAGACGATGTGCACTGTGGAGGTGACGAAGGAGGTCGTAGAGAGAAACGCCTTCATTGTACACTCTGTGAACGTGCTGGTGACGATGGCGACGGACGGTGTCGGTGAGGTTTCGGGGGGGGGGGGTAGTCGATGTGGTTCTGGCGACTAGGAGACAGCCCCCATCATCCGATAAGGAGGCCAGCTGAACTGGGACACAGCTGAACTGGGAAGCCGACTCCTACCTTGATTGATAAACTGTGAGGATCCGATTGCATAATCGCCGGTAACACGAGACATGCCCGACTCTGCCATTACAAGTGCGCGTGACCACTGACCAATAATCATCCACCAGAAGTTCCATGTCACTCACAGAATGTTGAGAGGCGCGTCAAGCTTGTGCCGGATGCGTTATGATGATCATTTTTTCAGGAGATCAGGAGAGGCGGCACGCTCTAATCGTGTCACGGCAGGCGGCGAGGGCTGCGAGGAAAAGGTTTGTTGGCAAAGCAGACTTCAACCTCTGAGTCTACTTGCATATATAACTGCTAAGTGCGTCAGGTAGTACTGCTTCTATCCCGCACTAAGACAGTTTGTGCTTTAAGTACCTAATACGTTCGAAGTGCCGTACATATTTCAAACTGCAACTGACTGCGACCTTCGATTGTTGTCGCTACGGTTTTTATTTTCGTGCTTACCGTGAAGATCATGGTCGGTGTTCCCTATCCTGTCGCACACGTACGAGTATATCTGTAAGATTGTCCTCAGGGTCAGTTGCTTTGTTTTGTGAGCAGACTGGTTACGATCTCGAGGGCTAGACCGTTCTAAACCGTCATTATGGGTGGAATCGCATGGTCTTCGTTTCTCCGACCTCCCGCTGAATAGTTGCACATATAATGGCAATTACTGAAACCCGATGTTTTTCATATGGCCTGATTTTTTCATTGTGATTCGCTTGAGGTGGATCATAAGCGTTTCAGGATCTAGTTGCGACAGGAGTAGTCAATTGTGTTGTGACATATATTCGTTCAAGTGCAGACGTTGTAATTGTTTATAGCTTATGACAGGTAATATTCAATCGCCTTCCATCATTCAATTGGATGCGATTTTTTATATCCGTATGATACCGAGCACTTCTGATGAAACATAATACGCTGAGACTCTGGTCCTGGTATTTAGTCGATCTCAGTAAGTAAGTGGAATGAATTATTGTAACATTTATTGCTGGACACTGAGGCCACCTATTAGCGTTGGCGTGTTCTCTGTTTTCTGAAGCTGGTTTTGCCGTGATTACGTGCGATATTTTTTTGTCATTGTATTCTACGGCCACGCTGTTTTTGTGCATTATGTAAGAGATCATTCGCGTCAGTGGGCGTTGTAGCTGAGTTGCTGGCTCCTAGAATTAGTCGTTTAAGTGCAGGGGTCTTTCCGAGGTTCTCCTGTGAGCGGGCTCGGTCGTCCCTGGGTATGCCGTCCAGTCCGCTTGTGCGAGGGCGCAGCGAGCCGCGTGTGTTTGCGGTGCCTGTGCGTCCTGAGCAGTATTGCTGTTTCTTAATTATAATGGCTGGCTCGGCGTCCGTGAGAGTACGCTAACTGCGATGTGAGCGGGGCGACATGGTTCATCTGCAACGTTCGATGCGGCGTCTTGACTTCTTAATATCGGTTCGGTTATCGTGGGATTGGCGGGGTAATATGGCAACTTTTATTCGCGTCCGTATGTTTACTGGCATGCTGTGTGCGCAGAAGCAGCCTCAAAATTTGTGCGCGCTTTTTCATACACCTTATCCGCCAGGCTGTCGTGCCGTTCCACCAGGGCATCCCAGGGATGGCGATACGTGGACGGTCGTTTGGGTCCGTGTTTTCCTGGTGAGTAGGGCGGTCTCCTGTGCGCATGGTTCGGCCTGGCCATGTGGTCTCTGGGGGCCACTGTCTGGTCTAGACTCGCAGCGCCTAGCTCTTCGAACGGATGAATCACCGTGAGTTCTCCCTCTTTCGGCAGTAGACAGGTGCTATGTCAGTCTTGGACGTGTGTGTAGGTGTCGCGCTCCGACTCGTGGCTTGTTACGCCAGAGTGCCGTGGTCGCGTTGCCGGCCGTCTTCCGCTGCGTGCTACGACACGGGCGGGTGTCGGAGCCGTGGCCGGCGACAGTGGTTTCGCTGCGTCTCTCCGACTACCTGTATGTGGAGATATGCTGCTGGTGTAGCTGGGCCCTGGCGACGGACGGTTGCGGGGCGGAGCGACTGTGCTGCGGGTTTGTGCAACTGAGAACGGAGGGCCGGGCCGGTCGTCTATGTGCTCCGATCCGCTCTGCGCAAGCGCCGGTGGTGCCTTCGGGGCCTAACGGGTGACGTGCAACCCGTTAGCGCGAATGATGTGCGCGCGTGTTGTGTCGGGAAGTATTAGAGATGTTACGTAGTATATCTTCCTATGAGTAGCATAGTGGTTTGTCGGTAGCAAGTTTAACCTTGTTGAGGTTGGTACTATCTCTTCGGGCACATGATTGTTTTAGCTGTCCGTGTGGATTGGTTGCTGGTGTTCCACATAGATTTTCGCCCGATCTGAGTTTTCGTTCATCGGGAGAGCTCTCGCCACTTTTTTCTGCCTTGCGGCGGTGCCGTGCGTGGCTGGGTCGGGGGGTTGGTTCGCCGGTGGGCTTGATGTCTGGTCTCGGTGAGTCGTCGTGTGTCGGGAGTTCGTTGTGTGTGTACTATCACACAGTTTCGTTCCAGGGCCTGGGAGCCGGCCTGGGAGGCGCATCAGCGAGCAGCGGAGACTAGCATAGCGGAGACGAGACTAGAGGATGCTGGAGATGCAGCGCCGCGTAAGAGAGTCGCACAGTGAGCCGCGCTCCGGCGGGGGAGGTCACGAGCCGGACTGGCGAGTTCGCTTGGAACGCTCTCTGTGAGTAATACTCTCAGGCCTGACAGAAAAACAATTGTCACTACTTGTCGTGGATCAAGCGTGTACTAGCTCCGACTGAGCGATTGTTTCTGTGCCACCGCGATAGGGAATCACTATCCCTCGTCGGCCGGGCACGAATTCGTTCAAGGAACATCAAGCCAGGTATACTCATGGTCGCTTTTTCTTACCTTCTCACATGTATCACATACGTTGTAGGCAATCAACTTTGCTTGCTACGGCTGGCTCCGCACGTCGGAGAGATGTCGTCCCACATGTCTCTGCCTCGAGCATGCTGTAGCATACCTCCACACACGCCAGCTTCCTCCCGCACGAGCTCTCTACCAACATTGCAGTTGCCAGCTATTTTCCGTGCGATCGCCTATTCAAACAGCGGGTTGTGTGTCTAGTCGCGCGCGTTGGGTAAAACTTTTCCTCATCGCTTCTCTCCTGTACTACCTTTGGCTCTCATGTATCTTGACTTGGCTTCACTCGTATTGCGGCTTGTTTCTGGTGTTATCAGCCGGACAGACAAATATTACCGCTAGCAATATATTATTAATTGAAATTCTAATTTTGCAGCTTATAACGCAGGTTAATAAATGCAATCTATGAAAAAAATCGAGTTATTATGATCTACCATGATATGAATAATTAGCGTTTATGTAATTTATCAAGTTTACAAAATCAAATAATGTTGGCTTAAAAATAATGTACTAGGATCACAGTGCATCTCTAGACGACTTTTGGAGACAGATACACGATCCAAGTAGATACAACTAGTGCTAACCCGTCCGCTCAGCTGGCGATCTATGTATACAGGGACAGAGGGGAGGGTCCCTCCTTGGTGGCCAAGTGGTTAAAAACATCGGACTTTGGATCGGTTAACCCCGGTTCGAATCCCGCTCGCGCCATAAAAGTTACCTGTCAGTGAGTCGACATATACGTGGCAATGGAGTCGGGTGGGAGCTCGACACCCTCTCCTACCCCAACCAACCTAACTGGTCCTTCTCAGGACCAAACACCTGATGACGGCCCGAGAAGCGACTGGCCGATAACGTGTGTACAGTCTTACACAACTGACGAGGATGAAAGTCCGAAAAACTCTTTCCATTCTAACCCCTCGTCAAAATCCTTCCGGCTATCTATGATTTTTGATTTTTTACCCCTAAAATTTCATTTTTTTAAATAACAAAATTAAAATTTTCCAAGATATTGAAAAAAGGAATAAATGTATACCATACGCGAACAACTACCATATTAAATTGCAAAATGATACCATTTTCACTGAGTGATGGCATGCTGGTAACTCATGACATCATATTTGAAATTGTTTGTTTTTGGTTTTTTATTGACAAGATATAATTATAAATAAATGACATCACTGTATTTCTGAGACCAAATTGGTCTAGAAACATGTCATTTTGATTGATATTTGTCAATTTCAAATTTTTGGCATTTTGAGACCTTACTTTGACCTTAGCTTGACAATTACTTCATGTACATGAAGTCTGGTGGCAAAATGAGCATCACTATCGAATTATACGAGTAAAATAATCCATAAAACATGTGTTGCACGACTTTCGTAGATACCTTGAGTAAAGTGACCTTTGTGACATTTGATCTTTACCAACAATCTCCCTTTCGATCATGCGGGATATGTATCATACCTTTGAGAGCACTTTGGGTGATCATGGTCGTAATCGAAGGCTTTGGATGAAAAGCATGCCCATAAACTAAAATACCTCAACTTTGACCTTTGACCTGACCGTGACCTGACATTTGACCTAAAACTTACATTTTCAAGCGTGCCTAAGATTTGTCTCATTGAGCGTTTTCGATTGTCACCTTGCGCATCTGCTGCGATCATTGGTTCGGAAGATAACCAGGGGCGTTTAACGCCCCCCCCCCGCCCTCCAGGGCCCAGTCAAAGGTGTTCAGATCAGACCCCAGTCAATGCCGGGATAAAGGTCGGAGTACACTCTGGAGGGTCGGAGTCACCTGAAAATCGATCAACTCCGCAGCCGCAGCCCTGGTTAAGAAAACATCTACCGTGCTAAAACTGTGATCTGCGCCTATGCTATGCTTGAAGGAGCATAACACAATCGTTCAGAGCAACCACGGCTAAAACCGCGACAAATTCGGCAGTCCAAACAGTGACAAATGAACATAACTGTCACTTGTCAGCTTTAGCTGGTAAAGTCGAGACTAGTCGCCAGAGTGTGATGTGTCACTGAAATGTACATTCGCATCGGCTTAACTTCAGCCTCAAATTAGCAGGGCTGAGCTCGGCTCAGTTTCACGAGATAATTTTGATTCGAAGGCTGATCACGTATTAGAATGAGAAGTTTCATCAATACAATAATCGAGTGAAACCCCAACCACCTACTGCCGGACAGTCTACTGATGAAGTCAGTGCAAACAAGAGAAACTTCCGATAACAAGATGGTCCACTTCTGAAACGCCGCCACGGCTATCCAGCGTGCTGCCGGCGCAACATTCCATTCCAGGAACGCGCGCCTGTAAAACAAACTAGACAAATACGCACCTGAGAATCAATGCCCGATCGGAATTACATCTTCTCAGATGCAACAAAATAGGTCCACCCAGAGCAAACACACGCTAAACCAATACAGAGATTGCCCTGCCCAGGAGTCGCCGCAGAAGGTCCACTGGAGAGGAGCCACCACAGAGGGTCCCACTGGAGAGGAGCCACCACAGAGGTCCCACTGGAGAGAGCCACCACAGAGGTCCCACTGGGAGAGGAGCCACCACAGAGGGCCCACTGGGAGAGAGCCACCACAGGGGTCCCACTGGGAGAGGAGTCACCACAGCAGGGTCCCACTGGAGAGGAAGCCATCACAGAGGCGTCCCACTGGAGAGGGAGCCACCACAGAGGGTCCCACCGAGAAGGACCACCACAGAGGGGTCCCACTGGAGAGGAGCCACACAGAGGGTCCCACTGGAGAGGAGCACACAGAGGTCCCACTGAAAGAGTGCCACGGGGTCCACTGGGAGAGCCACCACAGAGGGCCACTGGAGAGGAGCTGCCACAGAGGTCCAACTGGAGGGAGCCAACCACAGAGGGTCACTGGAGGGGAGCCACCAAGAGGGTCCCATGGAGAGAGCCACACAGAGGGTCCCACTGGAGAGGAGCTGCCACAGAGGGTCCCACTGGAGAGGAGCCAACACAGAGGGTCCCACTGAAGAGGAGCCACCACAGAGGGTCCCACTGGAGAGGAGCCACCACAGAGGGTCCACTGAAGAGGACCACCACGAGGGTCCCATGGAGAGGAAGCTGCCACAGAGGGTCCCACTGGAGAAGGCGCCACCACAGAGGGTCCCCACTGGAGAGGAGCTGCCACAGAGGGCCCACTGGAGAGGAGTCACCCACAGAGGGTCCCACTGAAAGAGAGCCACCACGAGGTTCCACTGGAAGGAGCCCCACAGAGGTCCCACTGGAGAGGAGCCACACAGAGGGTCCCACTGGAGGGAGCCACCACAGGAGGTCCCACTGGAGAGGAGCTGCCACAGAGGGTCCCACTGAGGAGGAGCCGCCACAGAGGGTCCCACTGGAGAGGAGCCACCACAGAGGGTCCCACTGGAGAGAGCTCCACAAGAGGGTCCCACTGAGAGAGCTCGCCACAGAGGTCCCACTGGGAGGAGCGCACCATAGGCGTCCCACTGCGAGAGGAGTCCCACAGAGGGGTCCCACTGGAGGGAGCCACCACCAGAGGGTCCCACTGGAGAGGAGCTGCACAGCAGGGTCCCACTGGAGAGGAGTCACCACAGAGGGTTCCCACTGAGAGGAGCCCCACAGAGGGGTCCCACTGGATAGGAGCTGCCCAAGAGGAGTCCCACTGGAGAGGAGCCACCACAGAGGGTCCCACTGGAGAGGAGCCACCACAGAGGGTCCCACTGGAGAGGAGCCTGCCACAGAGGGTCCCACTGGAGAGAAGCTGCCGCTGAGGGTCCCAATGGAGAGGAGCTGCCACAGAGGGTCCCACTGGAAGGAGCTTGCCACAAGTCCCACTGGGAGAGCCACCACAGAGGGTCCCACTGGAGAGGAGCTGCCACAGAGGGTCCCACTTGCGAGAGGAGCTGCCACAGAGAGTCCCATGGGAGAGAGCCACCACAAGGGTCCACTAGAGGAGCGCCGCTGAGGGTCCCCACTGGAGAGGAGCCACCACAAGAGGGTCCCATGGAGAGGAGCTGCTGCAGAGGGCCCCTGGAGGGAAGCCGCCACAGAGGGTCCCACTGGGGAGGAGCTGCGCAGAGGGTCTCACTGCAGGAGCCACCACAGAAGGGTCCCACTGGAGATGAGCCACCACAGAGGATCCCACTGGAAGACCACCGCTGAGGTCCCCTGGAGAGGAGCCACCACAGAGGGTCCCACTGGAGAGGCCGCCCGCAGAGGGTCCCACTGGAGGGAACCACCGCTGAGGCGTCCACTGGGAGGGCCACCACAGAGGTCCACGTGGGAGAGGAGCCACCCACAGAGCGGTCCAACTGGAGAGGAGCCACCGCTGAGGGTCCACGGAGGAGCCACACAGAGGGTCCCACTGGAGAGGAGCTGCCACAGAGGGTCCACTGGAAGAGGCAGCACCCACAGTAGCGTCCCTGGAAGAGGAGCCACCACAGAGGATCCACTGAGAGGAGCCCACCGCTGAGGGTCCCACTGGGAGGAGCACCACAGAGGGTCCCACTGGAGAGAGCTGCCACAGGCTCCCACTGGAGAGAGCACCCACAGAGGTCCACTGAAGAGAGCTGCCACGAGGGTCCCACTGGAGAGGAGCCACCACAGAGGGTCCCACTGGAGAGGAGGCCACCACAGAGGATCCCACTTGGAGAGGAGCCACCGCTGAGGGTCCCACTGGGGAGAGGCCACACAGAGGTCCCCTGGAGAGAGCGCACAGAGGCCCATGGAGAGGAGCCACACAGAGGTCACTGAAGAGGAGCTGCCACAGAGGGTCCACTGGAGAGAGCCAACCACAGAGGTCCACTGGGGAGGAGCTGCCGCAGAGGGTCCCACTGGAAGAGGAGCCACAACAGAGGGTCCCATGGAGAGGAGCACCACCAAAAAAAAGGGAGGGTCCCACTGAGAGTAGCCCACCACAGAGGATGCCCACTGGAGAGAGCCACCACAGAGGGCCACTGAAGAGGAGCTGCCACAGAGGGTCCCACTTGGAGAGGAGCCACCACAGAGGGTCTCCCAGCGGAGAGGAGCCACCACCGAGGGTCCCACTGGAGAGGAGCCACCCACAGAGGGTCCCACTGGACAAGGAGCCACCCACAGAGGGTCCCACTGGAGAGGAGCTGCCCGCAGAGGGGTTCCCACTGGAAGTAGCCACCAACAGAGGTCCCACTGGAGAGGAGCCACCACAAGGGTCCACTGGAGAGGAGTCACCACAGAGGGTCCCCACTGGAGAGGAGCCACCACAGAGGGTCCCACTTGGAGCAGGACCGCCACAGATGTCCCAGCTGGGAGAGGAGCCCACCACAGAGGGTCCCACGGAGAGACACACAGAGGGTCCACTGGAGAGGAGCTGCCACAGAGGGTCCCACTGAGGAGCCGCCCACAGAGGCGTCCCACTGGAGAGAGCCACCACGAGTCTCACTGGAGAGGAGCTCCCAGAGGGGTCCCACTGAGCAGGAGCTTGCCACAGTAGGGTCCCACTGTGAGAGGAGCCGCCACTGAGGGCCACTGGAGAGAGTCACCACAGAGGGTCCACTGGAGAGAGCCACCACAGAGGGTCCACTGAGAGGAGCTGCCACAGAGGCCACTGGAGGACCACCACACAGGGGTCCCACTGAGAGGAAGCCACCACAGAGGGTCCACGGAGAGGAGCATGCCCAGGGGTCCCACTGGAAGGAGCCACCACAGAGGGTTCCACTTGGAGAGGAGCGCCACAGAGGGTCCCACTGGAGAGGAGCTGCCAACAAGAGGGTCCCATGCTAAGGAGCACCACAGAGGGTCCCACTGGAGAGGAGCTGCCGCTGAGGGTCCACTGTAAAGGCCACCACAGAGGGTCCCACTGGCAGAGGAGCTGCCACGAGGTCCCACTGGAGAGGAGCACACAGAGGGTCCCACTGGAGAGACCACCACAGAGGGTCCCACTGGAGAGGAGCCCGCTGGTCCCACTGAGAGAGGAAGCCACCACAGAGGGGTCCCACTGGAGAGGAGCTGCCACAGAGGTCCCACTGGAGAGGACCACCACAGAGTCCCACTGGAGAGGAGCACCACAGCAGGTCCCACTGGAGAGAGCTGCCAAGAGGGTCCACTGGAGAGAGCCGCCACAGGAGGGTCCCAATGGGAGACGAGCCGCCGCTGAGGTCCCCTACGGAGAGAAGCACGGGTACCGAGGACGACAATAAAGGCCGAAACATGGGGACGAGGCCAGGTCTCTTGCTTCGAGGACAAGGGCAGTCACGTCCTGACACAAGCACGAATTCGAAGCCGACGTCAATATCTCTGAAACCCTGCTTCGCGCAGCTGAAGCCAACACTTGTGACTAAGAAGTGCTGAATCACGAAGCCGAAGAGGAAGACTTTGAAATTCACAAACTCGAAGCCAAAGCAAAACCTTGGTAACTTACATTTGTTTTTGCTCGAAGCCAAGGCCAAAAAAGGGAAGGCGAAGCCAAAGCCGAGGACAATCGCTCAAAATGTCTGTTTTGATATCCAAAGCCAGTTTGAAATGCAGGAAGTCGAAGCCTATTTAAACGATTAGCTGGTTGTTAGGCATGGCACATCTACATGCTATTTAGCTTTCTTTGTTCATGCGCAATAAAGCGCCAAATGTGAAGCTACCATTGAGTCGACGACTTAGACACGCGGTTAAACGTCACGCGAAAACGAAGTCAAAACTGAACACAACCTCCGATGATGATGATGATGATTTGGGTTTAAGGGCGCCTCAACTATAAAGTTATGTGGCGCCCATCACAACCACCGAAAGGAGATGAAGCCGAAGCCAGCGATAGAAAAACCACTTGCAATGACGGGAAGCCGAAGCCTACACATAAGAAAGTTATTCAAAACATGTCGCGAAGTCCAAGCCACTAGAGCGAACCATAGATAGCAGAGGGAGCCACTGGAGCGAGCCACGGGTGGCAGAGGGCGCCACTGGAGCGAGCCTCGGGTGGCAGAGGGCGCCACTGGAGCGAGCCACGGATATCAGAGGGCGCCACGAGCTGGAGCTAGCCTCGGGTGGCAGAGGGCGCCACTGGAGCGAGCCACGGTGGCAGAGGGCGCCACTGGAGCGAGCCACGGATATCAGAGGGCAGAGCTATGCCCTGCCCGTCAGTGGACTGCAACTGCAGCCCAGAGCAGAAATCAGATCCTGTCCGCTAAATAACGCATGATCCAAGCCTGTCCACCGCCTCCATGTCTAGAACTAAGGGAAATAACTAAATCAGGACGTCACGTAATACAACGGGGCTCAGTATCCAATGTCCATAGCAATGTCATTTGCCCATTTGGTATTTGGGTGATAAGCACATCTAAGATGCGTATAATATTGACGAAACTCACTATTCAAATGCAAAAGATAGCTCTCAATCACAGATATTCGTATTATAAAAGGGTACTAAAACTCATGATTTGAGGAATACAAATGATACAATTTTGAATTTACTTTAGAAATATGGCCGGATCTTTCGATTGCTGGCTCGGGAAGCAACAATTACACAATGTTAAGCCAAGTAAAAACATGGACATTGTACTTTAAATAATTATACAATGCGTAAGCAGCAAAATAAATACATGCATTTCCAATATAAGCGAGCAAATAGCTATTGAACCGTCACCAAAAAGAAGCAGAGTCAAGAGAAAAGAAAGCTACGCTAAAAGCCGAGCCACAAGGCTCCAGACAGAGCAGGCAAACACCTGCCCCAGAGAGCTGCTGGCGGTTGAACTGGCGGAAGGAAGCAGTGGACTGTCATAGGAGCGTCAGTGACTAGTAAACCGCACAGCGAGCCACAAACACAACCCAGCTGAATCAGCACTGACACTACACACACATACACACAGGCACAGGCTTCCATACATACAACATATCATACACAGCTCTCTGAGCGGCGGCGAGGGCTGAGAGGGCGACCTCATGATCAGTGGCACACCGCTGCCGAACACATAGAAAGGCACATATGGTGCCAGGTTAGAGGAGTATTATGTTAGGTTTATTGGTAAATAGTAGCCATGCTTATCACAGAAAACACAAATATTGTCAAACCTTTGAAGTGTACATAAAGTGTGCATTTTTGCAATTTGAAGTGCATAACAAGTCTAAAAATTAGTGTGGTCAAATCCAAGGGCAGATGTACTTAAACATGGGCCAATATATGGGATTGATAAAAAATACTAGGGACAATGTTCCCAGTGTCCACAGTGGTGACACGCATCAGTGTAATTATCTATGCAATGATTCAATGAACTATATAAATGTCACTACTGTTTAAACATATTTCAGACATGATCATAAATGTGATAAACTTATTTTGTAATTTGCATTATTTCTAGCACACATGGGAAGTGACTTATGAGAACCTGCTGAATACTGCTTATCATTTTATGACGATTATGATCATAGTTGAAAAGCACATTTCATTTTAGGAAAACTATTAAAGAAGTAGAGTGTTCCAGACATATACAAATGGTCATCCATGCTGATATAAAATCGTATTTAGTTTGGTTAGGTGTAAGAAATATCCTTTAATTTTGTATTTACCATGACTGAGTGAGTAGAATCTCTGCTACCTGTTAACAATGGTTGATATTCAAAACCAATGAACCAAAATAAAAATTGTCAACACCCTTGCATACAGGGGGTTGACATCCCTTCAGCCGCCATAGGCTTGGTTGTGACGTCACATATGACCAATATTTTTGGCGCATCGACGTTTGTGACGCAACGTTTGTGTGAGGTCCAAATCCCTGCTAGGGGTACAATGCAGAGGAAGACCAACTTATGTTAAAAGCCCGAAAAACAGGTCTTTCTAGAAACGCGCCGTCAGTTATGGCCATGATTTTGGGCGCGATCTTTGTCCCTTCGCTGTCAAAATACCAGTAATTTAGGAGCAAAATGTTATTTAGACAAGTTAGAGACATTGAGTTGGTCTTTCTTTTATTACTTGGTTTATGTAAATCGACTGAATCGACTTATATATATATATATATAAGTCGATTCTTCTTCTTCGGCGCACGCTCGCAGACAGCTAAGTTGATAGTGCTCTTGTATTTTTGCGATTTATATATATAAAAATATATATACACAAATATATATATATACATATAAATAATATATATATACATATTAGTCTGTCAAAAAATGCAAGTTTTCGTTGATTTGTATAGGGGCAAGGGAATCGGCATCCAAGTGACGTTCCCACTTCCCACCACTGCATATGTGGTTCTTCCTAGAAATGTGACGTCAGTCGGATTCGTTCAAATTGCCGGATGACTCAACCTTCTAATAGGGCCTTGCTAACATATGCTTTTCTTATTGAGAGAACACACATTGTATTGGACGAACGATGAACGACATACACGAGGATACAGTCTGTCACGAGGTACGGCAGCTCAGCCGCGCGGCGGCGCCACCATCGGACCCCTCCGCCGCAGCCCCGGCAGCGACCCATACAACAATGATACGCGCCGGCAACGAGCAGCATCGGAAGAGTGAAGACAGCAGATCACAGTAGCACGCAGAACAGGACGCCTCCATCAAGTATCGAACAGACGGCACGGCGGTGCCGGCGCGGGACACCCCAGCCCGCCGCCGATCTCCACCCCCCCCCCCCCCAAGAGATACAGGTCGGTCGAGGGCATCCCCACACACTCCAGACAGAGTCGGGACAGGACGCCCTCAGAGCCGATTTTCGTCCCGCTATGGGCAGGGTCTCTTCCTCATACAAACTCAAAGGAAAATTTGTAAAATTTACTGTAAGTATCATCATATTTTACTAAATATCATATTTGGAATCAGCATAAAGCAAACTACAAAAATTGCATGGAGTAGAATGTATGCATGAACTTGTAGTTGGACTCAGGTAAAATAATACACAATGTTCTTTCATCACCAAGCTTGCTAAACATGCCTTGACATGTCCTGACTTCAACATGTTTGTCTTTTTACTATAATTAAGGTGCACCATTGTAGGTACAATATAAACTTGTTATCACAGGGTAATGGACCAATCAAAGAAAATTACAAATTTTGCATGGTTGTCATATGTAGAAAGTCAGTATTAAAGTAAAGTTTTTTATATAAATTTAGTCTGAATGTTTTGCATGGATGGCTCCCGAGTCAGGGGGGGGGGGGGGGGGGGGGGGGGGGGGACAGGTCCGTGCATACTTGCAGTCACAATGTGCTGAATACCCTAGTAAGAAGCGGGTTCACAAGTTGTGTCTACTGCGCGACTGTGCATAGAATAACCATGCAGTCGAGGAGCTCCCTTCTCTGGAGTCGCCTAGCCGGAAACTCGATTTCATATTCGCGGCTCTGTGTGGTGAGGCACGACTCGGGTAAGACGCAACGGCAACATAGAGTGTTAGATAGTGGGCCTCCCTGAGCACTCCTCCCCTGACGCCTAGTCTCGCGTTCCCCTGAGACATCGCGCTCTCCAGCCTCTCGACTCGATCACCTCCTGGGCGTTTCAGACAATGACACCGCTGCATGCCACCACTAGGGGGCCGGGCGAAGCGGGCCCAGTTCCGCGCAGGTTTCGCAGAGCAGGTGAATCAATGACAGCCGGCAGGCTCCTGGATCCCGGGGGCAGCTCAGCGCGAGTACGTTCGAGTGGCATCAGAAATCGACACGACGCGCTCCTGCCACCACCCTGACCGGCTACAGGGGCGGGACTCGATAAGGCTGTCAGTAGTCTTCACAGGTGTTCATTCAATCATCGAGCGCGCCGATGACACACGAGACCGCTGTTTGTGATCACGTCAGAGTGTACGAGCTAAAATGAACGCGTTGCTCGGCCGCACACTCCGAAGCGGGCTGTGATACGGTCAGGGTCAGGTCATATCGAGCTCGGCATGCTCGCCACCGACCCTCGGCTGTAAGTACCAAGCGTCCAATAGTGGTCATAACGGCGGAATAGCATCGCACAAAGCTCGACGAGGGTGTCAAGTTCTCTGTAGTGTGACCAGGTTCGCAATTAGAACCCGCTCTTGGCCGCCTAATGACCAAGTGCATCAGGTAAGTCAAGGTTCTCCGACAAACTTGAAAGATATGACCAGGTTCCCAACAGCCTCTCAAGAGTCTCAACTCCGAGAGTCCTGTTTCATGGACTGAGTCACTGTTACCGAATTTGTTCAACCTATAGCAGGAGTCATTACCACACAGAGCATGTTTCGCTAATATAGCTTTTATCTGGCTAGGCCGCACACGACCGTAGGTGGCTGGCATTGGTCTCATAGATAGTCATTGGGTATCTAGTTACACCGGCTCGGTCCAGTCATGGTACTTGCACGGGTTACACCAAAAGAGTTGCGCAGCTCAACAGTCTCAGCTTGTCTAATTGCGTGTGGACTTCAGACCAACCCGAATGCGCTCCGTAGGGTGGCCCCGAGCGTCGAGGTTGTTGAAGGTGGGCGTAATCAATTGCGGCGACCAGCATATCTCGGCGGAGAATGAGGCATCAACGAGAGGGTAAGTCCCACAGGTACGAGTTAATCGGCGGCCGCCCGGACCGGCTGGTAAGTCAGGGGGGCAGTCCATCTCTCTCTTTTACCTCTTGGACTCAGCCAAACTATTACTCGTTGTACTTTGCCTGGATCGCTGAAGCCTCAGAGAACAGAGCGTGCAGCATAGTGACATAACCATGGATATCACAACACAGACAAAAATAAACCATGCATCTGGCCATTTTGGAGTAGCAAAATCGTGGTTGCAGGACCTTTGAGGCCATGGCCCCTTTGGCACCCCTAGATATTCCCTTGGATACAACACCAATAGGCAGACACATCCAATTTTGTCAAGGTCAGGTTTGGTCAGTTGACCAAATCATTATGGCAATGTAAATGTGTAAAACCAACAAAGTCAATGTGAATGGGAATGTCTTACATCTGCTCATAAAATGATAACAAATGACAGGCAATATATAATCCAACCATTAAAATAAAAATAAAACCAACTCAGACTGAACTAGCTTAAACAATGGGAGCCATAACAGCAAGCTTGCACTGAAATACATATCACATTCCTTCTAGACTTGTGAATGATTCAAATTTTTAATAATGAATCAATCATGATTCACCAGCAAACAAGAATGATTCAATCATGATTTAATCACTCAACATTACCACCAATGAATGATTAAAGGGACTGTCCCACCTTTTCAAAAGTTGTCAAATGTACGCCGCATGTGGTGCTAAATTTAAGTAATTGTGGCCCGAAGACACGATAAATACATTGTTCTCACTAACCAGTGCTTAAATTTCAATAAAAATAAGTTTTAATGCAATTGGGCTCTCGATGACGTCATAATAAGATTTGGGGGAAATAGAGAACCTTTTTTTCATGCAGCATTTATGTATGACTATAGTGTATGGCTTATGTAACAAGCCAAATATAAAACAATCGACTTTCACAAAATTGGGTAAAGAGAATGACGACAATCGATTAAGAACCCCCCCCCCCCACCATAATCTAATACACTAAGGGTTCTTTGTTGGAGATGTCAAAACCAAACATCAAATTTCTTTGTAATTCGACCTCGGTGTTATTTTAACTTATGACCAACCATAATATCAAATGGCAAGCACGGAAAATGGCTATCACAACTCAAATATAATGTTAAGGTGGGACAGTCCCTTTAACAGAGATTCACAGGCTTATGTGAATAAATCATGAATTATTCAATCAATGAATCATTTATGAATGATTCAATTCAATCACAAAAATAATCACAAAAATTGACAATAGCATAAGTGCAAATAACAGTGCATGTATTAAGAATAAAGGTGTTTACAGACCAAGTGAAGGTGCTGAAAGTGATCTTGACATGTGTCCGCCACTGTAGCTCAGTGGGAGACCGCTGGATTACTGACCTATCCTGGTAGTGGCAGCCCAGGTTCGAGTCCCTTCGGCCCTCGCTATTTGCTCCTGACTGGGATGACCTGCGGCCAGTGGCAGTGGTCGCACTCAAGGCCAGGTGACGTCAGTGAGCGGGGCGGCCGTGTCCAGACTCCGGGGGCATGTAAAATCTTTTGTCTCTAAAATGTGCTGGCCAACAGGAATTGTGCAATTGGGTGGTGAGTTCAGGACCAGCACAACAAGCTCTGCTTAGCACAGGTTCTGACCTTGGAAAGCAATCCATACAAAACATTCAGACTAAATTTATTTAAAAATAATAAAAAATGTGTTGACTCAGTTAAATTCCACATTATGTGGGTGGGCTAGTGTTTGAATAGTTTCTGCTGTTCCCCCTAAATAATGATTCATTGTGCTATGAATGATTCAACCAATGATTCATTGAACCATTCATGAGAAAGTGAATTGGATTTATGAATGATTCACACAAAAGGATAATGATTCAATCAAAAATAATTATCCAATCGGAATCATTCACAAGTCTGCAGTTCCTTTGACCCGAATCCATTTCAGAATATGGTGAAAATGAAACTCACTGGGCTGGGCTCTCAACTTAGCAAAAATGGTTAACTCACCTGTATTAGTCCTTGACTACTGTAGGAAGGTGCCAACCTGAAACCAAGGCCGCTAGCCTAACCCTGTGAAGGCGGCAGATGTTAGATTGAGATCCGCCTCAGGGTTCACAACCAGGAATATACAAGGTTTTGTAGAAATATAAATCGTATATTTACACACAACAGCAAACGCGAGACATGAATCAAACAAAATACGAAACTGGGCGGGAGTGTTGAGAAGGCGGCCAAAATGCTGTTCTTCAAAGCGCGCCAACAGCTTTTGAATTACCAGTGACTCTAAATAAAAACGAATGCCTACAATCAACATAGGTAAAAACGAATATTTTCGTTAGCGTTTCCCTAAGAAATAATAATGGAAAATATAAGAATATATTATCGGTAATTGGCATTTTTCATGAACAGCCGTATTCCAGTTGCACCTTTTCAGTAGTGGTTCAGGAAGCGAGCGTTCGCCGCTGTCGTTCCGTGGTATATGCGGACAAATCTGAATATGAGCGGACCGACCCGGCCCGGCCCAGTCGAGTTCCGACCCTACCCGACCCTGGCGCAAGGGCTCCGCCACGGCCGGCCCACAGGTTTTGAAGTTGAGGGACGGTGGATTATAGCTCAACGAGATATATGACTGAGTTATTGAGTATATGGGATATGGTGGAAACCGGGCTCCACGCCTGACGCCTTGACGCCTCCCCCCCCGATAGCTACACGTCTTTGCCAGCACCGGGCTCCTGCCTCGATAAGGCCTGACCAAGACGGGCCCCCATCAGGAACGGGCCCGTGCAAGTGCTATTAAGAATTTGCAAAGACCGGGCCCTCATCCTGACCGGGTCCCGTATCACGCCTTTGCCAGCACTGGCCTGCCTCCAGCCTCGATCGGGCCTGATCATGACCGGGTCCCTATACCCGGAACGGACCTTTGTCTCTAGAACCGGCCCGTATCAATAATTTGCAAGGATCGGACCCTGTTGGGACCGGTCACCGGCCTTTCGTTTTCACCGTGCGTGACCCATATATGATATCACGTATTTGCCAGCACCGGGCCTCTGCCTCGATCGGGCCTGATCAGGACCGACCTCGTATAAATAATTTGCATAATTTGCATGTACTGGGCCCTGTTGTGACTGGGCACTAGCCTGACCGGGCTCCATATCACGTCTCTGCCCGCACCGGGGCCCTGCCTTGGTCGGGCCCCTACCATTAACGGACCCGTATCACAAATTTGCAAGGAGCGGACCCTGTTGTGACCGGGCCCTCGTTCTGACCGGGCCCCGTATCACGCCTTTACCAGCACCGGGCCCCTGCCTCGATCGGACCTGACCAAGACCAGGTCCCTACCAAAAATGGGCCGGTATCAAGAATATGCAAGAACCGGTCCCTGTTGTGACCGGGCCATAGACGGATCCAGAATTTGGGTGATTTTGATCAGTTTGGGGGGAGCAAATAACAAAGTCTCGCACAATTCTGAAACCTCATCGGATTGCGCTTGCTTATGTATCAGTAACTGGTTTAACTATGAATATTCTCGACACACAGTGCTGAATTACAGGATAAAAAATAAAATATTACATATTTTCGGTACGTGTCTTTTATACGACCAAACAGAATACGCATTGGGTGATTTCTCACAATGGCAAACTGCTGTTTCAATTAAAAATCATATCAAGAAGTGTCTGGTTTGCTTTTAAATGTGTCCATTATTTATGCTTCTCAGTAAGGTCATGAACAATAAACAAGACCATGCCCAAACAATATGCATTAGTGTCAAACACCGACTAACCACATCATACGCAAGACGCAAATCCAGGGGAGGCGTTTGGGCGCCCCCCCCCCCTGAGCCGGGTCGCGCCCATGGCCGCCCGGAGCGCAATCATTGATGTGCGCCCCCCCCCCCCTCCCACCGACCGAAATCCTGGATCCGCGCCAGCATGCTTTCCTTAGAGCAACATTTTCCATTGAATAATAATTATAAACAATAGATCAGTGTAAAGTGTCTATTGAAACTGGTTCAATGTCATCCAAATACACCGCATAGTTGATCAAGAGCAAAACTTACCATTCACCGCCAGCGCTGTGAGGTCCAGACGTTTGAGGTGGTGCCTTGGATCCAGTTCTGGACTGAAAATACTTGGTTACTTTCGCACATTTTGCACTGCTTTTTTCCAGCTCAACACGTTTACGTTTGGTGGTCCGCTCGGCACGTGGCATCTCGCTAGGAAAAGTAAGACATAACGTATCTGAGCGACATGTTAATGCTAACAAGTTATTATGCAGCGGCCAATGATCGTAACATCTTCACATCAGAAAGTACTTTGGAATAGCTTAGCGTACAGGCACAACGAAAAAGAGCGGGTCATTCCATACCAACTGGTCCAACTCATCCACCGAAACGCAAATTTGTTACCCGACCCCCTCGAATTTCGACGAAAACTCGGCGAAGGGATTTTCTCTGCTCCTGAACACGATTCTGAGGAGTATAAAGCGTTTTGAGCTACGCTTTAGGAGTTGTGGGTGACTGCTGTTTTTCGACTTTTGACAAAAACTGTTTTTTGACTGGCTTTATCTTGAAAACTATTTGTCACAGATCCACCGTAAAAAAGAGATGATAGAGTTCGAATGCAGCTTTTTAAATGTGCATTGATTTTTCAGCACAAAAATAATAAAAAATCAAAAGTTTTATCTTCAAAATTGCAAAATTATATTTCCAAAAAACATAAGTCAATGGATTTTGAAATTGATTTAATATTAAGATTCCTCATGATTTTTTACCCTCGAACACATCAAATAATCGTGGGCCTTCCAATAGCACTAACTTCAGCAAGCACGGCGTGTCGGTATCCCACCGCGCGGCGGCGGCGCGCGGCTAGGTCGCGTGCTGCCTCGTCGGGGCGACCGCAGCTGCACCCTTCGTCCCCTCTGCACTGTAGGGCATGGGCGTCGAAAACAGGGGATAAGGGGGAGTTGGGGGGAGAAGCGTCCCCAATTCGTGGCAAACAGCGTCCCCCTACAATTCTCGGATTTTAACATTACGCCTATGGACGGTGCATGGAAGGAATCAACTTCAGAATTTCAACGTCCCTCCCCCCCCCCCTCCTCCAACTCTTGGTTCGTGGCGACGCTCATGTTGTAGGGTAACTTGTGGCTCTAATTGCTTGAAGCGGGATGAAAAATACCCTGGATGGCTCCCTCGCGCCTTTGATGTATCGCGAACTCTTAGAGATGAAGCGCTTGGCGAATACTTGTCTATACGTCGATTAGGTGATACAAGAGCAGTCGGCGCGTGTTAAAGATAGCGGCGGCACCCAGCTGACATTTCACAATATTATTGAGCGAACACTAGTCGTAGAAGCCAATGACTACCAACCACAATATTCCAAATTGATGCAAATGATCTAGGACTCTTTTTGCACGAAAAAAATATTTGCGCCGAGAATTATCTTAATCAATTTGGAACATGGTGGTACCATTTGCGCTACCACCAGAATTCCTCAATAAGTAAAATCACCTGGTGCCCCCGCCTTCCTAACACAGACCGCCTTTGCTCTGTGATACCAAATATGGCCCCTCATTAACAATCCCAATGGGTCGCAGCATAGTTTTACCCTGTGATGTGAACCACGCGCCACCTAGCGTGAGCACGTACTTCGCATACAGAACTCCCGCCAACCACATCAAGCCGAAACACGTCCCCCTCGTTATCTTCTGATCTATAACCGCAGGCGCGATGTGCAAGGCGGCAATAGAAAGCTCTCCATGAGACGAATCAGAAGCATACAATAAATATTCAAATAAGGTCACATGTCAGGTCACAGCCAGGGTAAGGGTAGAAACAAGGTATTTTAGTTGGTGGCTCATATTTTCCGTCCAAAGCTTTAGATTGAAAATCTTTTCACACAAATTGCTCTCCAAGGTATGATCAACAAATTACCTCAAAGGTATGGTATGAACAAATAGCTATTCAGTATTGTTGGATCCCATATTTGAAATGGCATTACACATTTCCATATTTTCAAATAACCAATGAATGTAAAGCAACGGCACGCCCACCATAATGATCCTTACCTTCCAAGATTTATATACCAAAAATATGCGTCAAAAACAACAGCGTACTTGCAGAGGGAAAAAGCATCTGAAGCACTTCGCGTTTCACGCTATTTACATAAACAAACCGCCTGTATGTCGTTTGGTCGGTCACATTTGTCGCTGAGTGGCCAATCCAGGGTATTTATCATCCATGCTTGAAGCAGCACAATCATCGATACCACGCTTATATTCTCATCAATACGATTAATGTATATAGTGCACACCTGCATACCTACCTACGGCTATGACTCATTGAATCATGCACGCTTGAGAAACGTTCACCTAAAAGCGACAGCTATTGTCAGCTTTACAAAAAAGAGGTAGGCATTGTTTGTTCACAAAGCACGTCTACTTGATGTTACGGAACACGTGGAGCGTAGAGCTAGACGAAGTTTCCTGGACTTTAATAACAAAACTAGTGACAATTGAACCAGTGACAACTAAATCAGTGACAACTGCACCGGTGACAACTGACCCAGTGAAAACTGAACCAGGGACAACTGAACTACGGACAACTAAGCCAGGACCACTGAACCAGTGATAACTGAGCCAGTGCTGTCTGAACCAGTGGCATATGATCCAGTGACAACTGAACCAGTGACAATAATACCAGTGACAACGTAACCAGTGACAACCGAAATAGGACAACTCAACCAGGGCCAACTGAACCAAAGACAACTGCAGCAGGTACAACTGAGCCAGTAACAAATGAACCAGTGAGTGACTGAACCTCCACTGTGACTGAACAGTGACTGAATCGCCACTGAAGTCGTTGTCAGTCTGACTGGAGTCGGTGTTGATGTGCTGCCGACTTCAGTCGGTGGCGGTTTAACCAAGGGCCCCCTCAAGCCGACGAAGGGCCCTCTTCAAACCAGCAGAGGACCCTCATGCCGACCGAGGGGCCCCCTCAGGTCGACCGAGGGCCCCCGCAAGCCGACGAGGGCCCCTTCAGACCGACAGAGGTCCCCCTAGGCCGACAGAGGGTCCCACGAGGGCCCCAATAATCCACGATGAGTCCCTTTCAGACCCGAGATGGGCCCCTTTGAGCCGCGACGGAGTGGGGAGGGGCATTTGCCCCAAATGCTTCCCCCCTCCCCCTGGCTGCGCCCCTGCGCTCAGAGGTCTTTCAACCTTCCCAAGGGCCCCTTCTACCTTCCCAGGGGCCCTCTGTGCTGGCTAGGGGCCCATTCGAGGTGTTCAGGGGGTCTTCGGACGCCGCTATCACGTTCAAAATATTCGTACCGCACCGAACCGCGTGCGGCGACAGCCGAGCCGGACGAGAGGTCCAGTGACGTCACGCTAATGATAGACCATTGGGCCGTCAAAATCCCCGGATCATTCTACCTCTCTTATACGGCCTTGAAGACGGCGTTTATAGCTTTGGCAAATGGCAACAACACGTGCGTGACTCTCGAGTCTTGAATGCCTGAAGAGTGGCGTTTCAACCTCTGCCAGCGGCACAAAACTCAAGTTTATGGTCTTATAAAATGGCAACAAAATCATATGCGAGCCAAATTATTATTTTATTGCGACGCCACCTTCCTAAAGTTGGAGGGAGCGGATGCATTCTGAAATCTATTCTTTTCATGCAACGCCCGTAGACCAAACGTATAATTCCGAAAATGTTAAGGGGTACGTCCCTCCCCCCGGTGACGGAGCCCCTGTTTCGACTAGATGACAGCTTAAAGGGATTATACGAGTTTCCGTCCTGACTGAAAGGAAATGCACTCTTTTGCAGTTGTATGTGCTTAAAACACGTTTAAGACATAT
>VOPJ01011834.1:0-50246 GCA_014673585.1 Semibalanus balanoides | reverse complement strand
CGCCCGCAGGGAATAGGGTTAAGTTGGGACAGTCCTTTTAAGCGTGTGGTTAGTGACCTCTCAGCCTCCACATTTGCATAAGTCAGGGATGAGTGTCTCTGCACGTGCGCACGTGCGCACCTTTTTTGTATCTCAAAAACTACTTCCCCGATTTGAGTTGAAATTCACCATACATTTCCTTTGCGCTCGCTCGTTCATCGCCAACTACGGCGCTTTACTGGTATAAACGTTATTATTAATTTCGTGTGTATTTGTTACGGAAATGGTGTTCTGTGTGTTTTAAAGTGTTTTTCCATGATTTTTGTTTACCAAAAAAGGGTGTTTTTTCGATTTTTTCCCGAAAAAAGTTTTTTCCCCATTTTTTATTATCTCGTATTCCAAATAAGGTGACAAGCCCAAATCCAAGGAAGCAAAATGGGATACCATTTTGCCACACAAAGTTCCCCCCCAAAGCGAGCGGCTGGATCCGCCCTTGCTTACATGGGAGCGCCGCAACTCGCAGAAGAAACGACAAAAACTGAGGGTGGACATGTATTCATTGCCTTTTCTTCACCAATTTCTCAATTATGGGCTTCATTGCCAACAAAGCGTATCAAAAAGTTATATTGTTAGCGGAGGACTGCATCAAATCTGTTTTAGCGTAACATTTATGGTTCAGCTTCACAGGCCTTCGTTAACCCCGCAGAAGGGCTTTGTTACCCCAAATGGGGTCATGACCCGCCGTTTGGGAACCACTGTCGTAGAACTAAATAAGTTATCAGAAGCTTGGTTTATCATGAATCACTGCTAATGAAACCTGCATGTTTCAGGTACCTTATCTGGGGCCAGAGGCAAGGGCGTAGAGCTAAATAATTCTTCAGAAGCTTAGTTTGCCATGAATCACTGCGAATGAAGCCTGCATGTTTCAAGTACCTAATTGGATGCCAGAGACACGGGTGGATCCAGAAAGGCAAAAAAGTTGTTTTGAGGAGTAAATCCTTAAAGCTCTCAAGCTAACATGTTAAATTTACCGGATTTCGCCTCTTTATACACGAAGACATTATTTAAAACACATGTTTCTTAGTAAACGCTGCTTATATTTTATTTTAAAATCTGTAACATTTCAGTTTGTTTGCCGATTTCAGGCGGTGTGTGTGTGGTGGATGTCTCACGGCTGATCATTTTGCCCACTTGTTTGACCCTGCAGGAGCCACGTCAAGTCGGCCGAGCTGGCCACACAGGCCATGACGTCAGGCCGGAGCCTTCGAGCCCTACTTCTTTCCGAGCCAAGGCCAAACACGCCCAGAAGTGAGTGGGGTCCGCGCCGAGTTTCCCATTCCCAGGAGAAGAGTCGGCATTGGGCCTGAGGTTGATATGGACTAGCAGTTAGAGGGATACAGAGCATTTTCTTTGTTCTGTGCACTTGTCATCATCATCTGTTCTGTTTGACTTCATAGCTGTTTGACTGCCGACAAGTGTCCCACTTGTTCCGGCAACGATACTTCTAAACTATCGTCCGCATTTTGTTTTAAGATTCACACAATCCATTCCCCCTGAACATAGCTGGGGTCTGTTGATGTTGCCGGTTAGCACCGCAGCGGGCCGGGGTTCAGCGAGGGGCTGACCTCTCCTCCCCGCTCTGACCTCTGACCTCTGACCTTCCCCTCTGACTCCCCCTCCCCCTCTGACCTCCCCCTTTTTCCCCCCCCCCCCCTCTGCCCCCCCCCCCCCATCTTAACCTCTGACCTCCCCCTTGACCTCCCCTCCCCCTCTAACTTCGTGACCACCTCTCTTCGCGAGTGACGTGGAGCCGGAGTTCGCCTGCTCCTCCCTCTCTCTGACCTCCCCCTCCCCTTGACTTCTGGACCACCCTCTCTCGAGTACGTGGAGCCGGAAGTTCGCCTGCTTCCTCCCTCTCTCTGACCTTTCCCCCTCCCCTCTGACTTTCTGACCACCCCTCTCTCCGAGGACGTGAAGCCGGAGTTCGCTGCTCCTTCCCTCTCTCTGACCTCCCCCTCCCCCTCTGACTTCTGACCACCTCTCTCTCCGAAAGTGACGTGGGCCGGTGTTCGCCTGCTCCTCCCTCTCTCTGACCTCTACCCTCTTTCTGTTTCACAGGGAAGCTTGACGCGGCGCTGGTCGGACCGGAACGAGGCCGCTGCTCTTGCGCCCAGCAACCGGGAGGGTGACGCCGCACCACTGCTCCAGGTGCGCGAGCAATCCAGCACCGCAGCTGGCGCCACGCACTCACCTGTGACGTCACTGCGACCCACTGATGGCGCCCGAGTGCTGAGCAAGCCCAGCCAGCCCGGTCCCGTCTCCGGTGTGTGTGACGTCACCAGATGACTGACACAGTGATGTCAGCGATCCGGCGCCGTGGAACGTCATCCACCTTGTTGCTGCCAAAGAGGAGGAAATGTGCGAGGAAATCAAGGAGGATTCCATGAATAACTGCATTTATTTGCTCGAGTTTTTGTTGGAAGGCAGCTCATATAGATATTGACGCGTTTTACCCTATTGGTGACGATTTATATGTGTTGATGTGCGCCGCCTACTACTGTGTGATCGAATATGACGGCTATCCGTTGTATACTTCAACGTGTTCCAAGTCTCTGAGGCGAACTGCCTCCCCAGCAGCCTGGTGCGTCAGCTCTGGCAGTGGAGTTTGTGGGTTGGGTGTGGTGAGCATGCACGGAACACTTGTTTACCGCTCACGGATGACCCCTCCTGACCTGGGCTTGGCCACCATCCGCACGGCCCTGGGACAGCTCTGCAGCGCAGTCGCTCCGTCACTCTATGGTCTCGCTTGCCCCATCTAGGAGCTCGTGTCTGGCTGTGACCTCCTGAGTGTGACATAGCTCCAGCGCCACACTGCGCTCTGGCGATGCGCGCCGTGGCGCAGATCAACCAGCCTCTACACCAGACGACTCTCCGGTAGCAACTCTCGCCGTACCTCAGATAAATATTATGACCGCCCGTCTTTGACCGCACTGACCAGTCTCAAGTATGCTCCGTCTGCGCCGACTCAGCGTTCGGTATCCTGAGCCTCGATACTCTATCGGGTTCGCGCGGTTAGCGTTAAACACTCCGAAGCGCACACATGTTACACATTCACAGATGGCAGCGGCGAAAGGCCTAGGGCCAGGGTGAGACACAAACACACACACGCATACACACAACACACACACACAGACACACAGACAGACAGACGGGTGGTCGCCGACACCTTACACGCCACTCGGGTGGGACAATATATTCAGATGGAGTGCGTCAAAGTCGTTATATTAGGAACTTTGCCACGGAATTTCTGGAGAGGCGGTTATCACGCTCGCCGCGGTGCCGCCGACCTGCGACACCAGGCCCACACCAGGCCACGACACCA
Source organism: Semibalanus balanoides (assembly GCA_014673585.1). NCBI lineage: Eukaryota > Metazoa > Arthropoda > Thecostraca > Balanomorpha > Balanidae > Semibalanus > Semibalanus balanoides. Next base: position 46,885 of record VOPJ01011834.1, on the reverse strand, counting down.
GGCCGACCTGCGACACCAGGCCCACCAGTCAAAACCACTCCGACCGTAACAAGTCCTAAGCTACAAAACCAAAACAGAATCGAAGCCTGGGGCGGCCTCATATCGCAAGCTAGTCACAAGCAACCAAAACGGGTCACCAAAATATAAATCGTCACCATAGGGTAAAACGCGTCATATATCTTTGAGCTGCCTTCCAACAAAAACTCGAGCAGATAAATGCAGTTATCTGGAATCCTCCTTTTGATTTCCTTCGCACATTTCCTCTCTTTGGCACACGGGTGGATGACGTTCCACGGCGCCGATCGCTGACATCACTGTGTCGTCATCTGGTGACGTCACACACACACACGGAGACGGGCCGGGCTGGCTGGGCTGCTCAGCACTGGGCGGCCATCAGTGGGTCCAGTGACGTCAGCAGGTGAGTGCGGGGCGCCAGCTGCGGGTGCTGGATTTGCTCGCGCACCTGGAGCAGTGTGCGGCGCACCTCCCGGTTGCTGGGCGCCAGACGCAGCGCCTCGTTCAGGTCCGCCAGCGCCGCATCCAGCTCCCTGTGAACAGAGACAGGGTAGAGGTCAGAGAGAGGGAGGAGCAGGCGGGATCCGGCTCCACGTCACTCGGATAGAGGGGTGGTCAGAGGTCAGAGGAGGTCAGAGAAAGGGAGGAGCAGGCGAACTCGGACTCCACGTCACTCGAGAGAGGGCCGTGGTCAAAAGTCAATGCAGTAGGGGTGATGGGGAAGGCAGAGAGAGCCGAAGGAGCAGCGAACAACTCCGGCTCCAGTCACTCGGAGAGCGGTGTCATAGTCAGAGAGGCGGAGGGAGGTCAGAGAGAGGAACACTGAATCTACTGATGCAGGCAACTCCGGCTCCACGCACTCGGAGTAGAGCGCGGTGGTCAGAAGTCAGAGGGAGGGGAGGTCAGAGAGCAGGGGAGGCAGAGCGAACTCCCGGCTCCACGTCACTTTGAGAGAGGGTGGTCAGAATCAGAGGGGGAGCGGCGAGGTCAGAGGGGATGGGGAGGTCAGAGCAGGGTCAAGGTAGAGCAGAGGGGGCGAGGGGAGCTCAGAGGTCAGAGGGGGAGGGGGAGTTCAGAGGGCATGATGTCAGAGTCAGAGTCAGGTGGTGGAGGAGTACGGATCGTCCCCTCGCCTGAAACCTCTGCGCCCGCTTGCTCTGTGCTAACCGCCATCAACAGACCCCCAGCTATGTTTTCAGGGAATGTTGTGATTAACAAACGAAATGCGACTAGTTTAGAGTATTGTTGCCGGAACAAGTGGACAACTTCAGTCGGAAGCAAACAACTAGAACTGCAAACAGAAAACAGAGATGGAATGACAAGGCAGACCCAATAAGATTAAATGCTCTGTTTTCTCTCACCTCCTAGTCACATACTCCAACCTCAGGCCATGCGGATCTCTTCTCCCTGGAATTGGGAACCTCGGCGCGACCACTCACTTCTGCGGGTTTGCCTTGGCTCGGAAAAGTAGGGCTCGACCCCGGCTGACGCCAGGCCTGTTTGCCAGCTCGCGACTTGCGTGCTTCTCGCAAGGGGCCAACACATAGGGGAAATGTCAGCCGTTGAGACATCATACCACATCAAAAGAACCAAAATCTGACACACTTAATCTGTATCTTAGAAACTCGGCACTAATATTGATCATGATTTGCCATTAAAACACACAGTTATGGATTTAACGTTACCTTCGCTGTGTCTAGGAAATAAGGACTACACATAATAACTTATAACCATACATATTTTTTTCATGCTACTGATAAGCACGGAAAAAACAGAACGTTCATCTTCCTGATTTATTTTCTGGGAGAAAATGTGCGAGAAATAGTTTGAAACGTGTAAACAAAACCACATTGGAGAAAATATCTTTGATCCCCTAACATAACTTACGCCGAGTTTGCGTTTGGAGCGTGACAAGTTGAGCAGCAGGTTGACGTTCAGCCGGCGGAACAGCTCCTCGTGCTCGGACAGCGACCCCGGCTCGGGGAACTTCTTCAGGGCGTAGCTGAAGCGGTGGTCGGCCTCCTGGATGCGGCACTTCTTGTACAGCGTCATGCCATCGTCGTTCAGCTTGTTCAACAAGGTGAACCTGGGGGACAGAACAAATGTTATAGTTTTCTCTGAAATGTTGGCGGTGTTGGGGGAGTGATGGCCCGGGTGAGGTGTCTTTTCAGCACCGTAGCGAGTCACGTATCTATCCGTGCGAAGCTGGGTCGCGTGACTTTAGTAAGTGGTTATTGATGCAGCGATTGAGTACACAAAAAGTATCGATTGAACCATCCAACTCAGCGTTGTCCACCTACTTAGTGCACATGTAGGAAATGAGACCGACCTTTGCTAATGCTACATGCACTTTCCATTTGGGAATAAATGGAACTTGGCACGAAGCGATCGACAAAGCCTCGACAAAGAACCCATTATAAAATACCGACTATATTAAAACCACAGCACGACAGCAGCTATAGACTGAGAATTACCTGCCGTAATGCTGCCGACCTGCCCCAAGCAGAGGCCGTCTCCAGGTTTCTAGGGATCCAACTCCATAACTATATTGCTATGGATGGCACCACAGAACTGCACCTTTCCCACCTGCACATCACGCTCCTCCTCTTACGCATACCTCCCATACATTTCCTCTCTCCTACCTGCAGCCCTCCTCTCCGACCTTACTGGCTCTGGTTCCCTCTCAGATCTCTCCGCCGGACCAGTAAGTACACCCTCTCCCCCTCCCAGCCGCCCCGCATGTTGGCGGTGTACTCACATGATGTCCAGCTTGCCGTCTGCCATGGCCCAGGTGGCGGCGCCCAGCTTAGCGCCCTTTCTCAGGAAACACTGCACCACTTGCACGTGGCCGCAGCCGATGGCGCGGTCCAGCGGCCGCATGCCCTTCAGATCCACGTGTTCCAGCACGGCGCCGCGGTCCAGCAGCAGCTGCCGGACGGCACGGGACGGGTCAGGGTACCGATTACAGAACACAGAGATATCACACATGAAACTTACATGGGGAGAGACGGCGCCGCGGTCGCAGCAGGCATAGGTCTGCCTGACGCAACGGACGGGTCAGGGTACCGGATTAACAGAACACACGGGCACGGGCGGCGCAGCAGGCAGCGTGCCTGACGGCACCGGGACGGGTCAGGGTACCGATTACAGAACACAGGGCACAGGCACAGTCTCGGGAGATTTACATACATCGACATCTCCTATCATGCTGTGTTTATCAGTGCATATGTATTACATCGCCAGACCAGCACCCATATCGTATCGGATAAAACAGTACGTGTAATAGAGCTTTCAGTAGTTACGCTTCATGTCGGTCATATGATAAAACAGATAGTTGCAGATGTAGTGCGTTCTGCTCTGGACAGAAAAAAGATTCCGGTATACACCGGAGCGCAATGGCTGGCCGGGCAACTGTCGTGTACGTGACAGGCCCGGCCTGGGTGTACGTGTTGAAAACAACACCGGTGAGCGGCCGCAGTTTGGACTCAATATGACCGGTGGAGGCTCAAATGGGAAAACGGCCCAGTGGCGTGCGAGGCACTGATTTTTACTACTCGCTTCAAGAAATAGCTATGGTGAACGGTTATTCTTTACAGCATAAATAGACCTCACTCCCATTCAGGGTGAGTTTTAGTGCGCATCATAAAGTCAGTGATCAGCGCATAAAATGTGGGCCATACATCCGATAGAATGGATGACATTAGCCGTTTTCACGATGGCTTACTTTGCGCGAAATGTTTTAAAACATTTTAAAATTGCTTTTCTCAAGTAGTAGCGCTTTTACATCGATAGACTGGAATTTGACGAACATAAACATGTTTTTAAACCCTCACTCCTACGGGACGTAGGGAGGGCTAAAAAACATTTCTCACAAATTAGATTCCATTGTTGGAGACGTGCTAAACGTAAAAGTTTTTAAAACATTTTAAAATGTTTTAAAACATTTCGCGCAAAATAAGCCATTGTGAAAACGGCTATTATATCGCATTTATGACATAGGAAAACACATGTAAATTCCGCAGCCAGGGCATAGCACCCCGGTCTGACCACAACCAGTGTCCACATCAGCAGCCGCCAATCCTCCTGTGACTGTCTCTGTCGTCTCCGCTTGTGACTTGTCTACTGTCGCTCGTCTGTTGATGTCTCTGTCGCTCTCGTTGACTGTCCTGTTCGCTCCGTTCTGGTGACGGTCCTGTCGCTCCGTCTGTGAACTGTCCTCTGTCGCTCCGTCTGTTGACCGGTCCTGTCGCCTCCGTCTGTGACTGTCTCTTCGCTTCCGTCTGTGACGTTTCCTCTGTCGGCTCGTCTGTGCCGTTCTGTCGCCTCCGTCTGTTTGACGTGGTCTTCCTGCTCGCTCCGTCTGTGGACGGGTCTTGTGTCGCTCCGTCTGTTGACTGTTCTTCTCTCGCATACCTCTCGTACTCGATGACTGTCTCTGTCGGCTCCCTCCTGGTGGAACGTCTTCTGGTCGCTCCGTCTGATGATCGGTCTCTGTCGACTCGCGTCATGTGACGCGTCCTCTGTCCTCCGTCTGTGACTGTGCTCTGTCGCTTTCGTCTGGTGACGGTCTGCTGTCGCTCCGTCTGTGACTGTCTCTGTCGCTCCGTCTGTGACCGTCTCTGTCGCTCCGTCTGTGACGGTCTCTGTCGCTCCGTCTGCCACTTACCGAGACCACCTCAGCGTCTCCGTAGAAGGCTGCAAGGTCGAGCGGCGTCCGTCCGGAGGAGTCCACCTGCTGGATGTCAGCGCCGGAGTCGAGCAGAGTCCGCACCATTCGGGCCTGGCCCTTCAGGCACGCCCAGGAGAGCGCGCTCAGCCCCTCGCGGTCGCAGCGGCTCAGGGACGCACCTGCAGCACAGGAAAGACACAGTGAGAGGTGCGAGTCGAGCGGTACGGCCTAGGATATTCGAGATCTCTTCCCCACACCACAGTGACGTCTGCGGTAATAAAGTAATGGGTAAATACTATAGAACATGGACGGCATACGCCGTATGTTCTGTTGCCATGTTTTAAACGGGTGCGAGACGTACCCTTGGAGAGCAGCAGATCCAGCACTCCCATGTGGCCCTCGCTGGCGGCCACGATCAGCGGCGTCCTTCCAGCGTCGTCTGTCTGCTCGAGCAGCGCCCCCTGGCCGAGCAGCACCACACAGATGTCCCAGTGGCCCTCGCGGACGGCGCCCAGCAGCGGTGGCGCCCCCTGCGAGTTGGCGGCGCCGACGGTGGCGCCGCGCCGCAGCAACATCTCCACCAGCGTCTTGTGGCCGGCGGCGGCGGCCATCGTCAGCGCCGTCTCCCGGTGTAGACTGTCACACGCGTTCACAGACACCTGTCGCGCGAACAGACACCAGCCGAGGTCAGATACGAGGATACGAAGACGTCAGACACCAGCCGAGGTCAGATATGAGGATACGTAGACGTCAGACACCAGCCGAGGTCAGATATGAGGATACGTAGACGTGTTCAGAGCGCTGATGTGAGGAAAATGCAGACAATACACACTAGGGTAATAACAAGCGAACTGTACATTTTCAGAATATTTGTAGAGCGATTTAGTGAGTAATAACAAGCGAACTGTACAGTTTCAGAATATTGTTAGAGCGATTTAGTGAATTACGTAGAGACAACACTGTCATAATCAGCCCAAAGCCGTCGAATTTTGACTGACCTCCTCCATGTCGAGCAAGTACTCGGCGATCTGTAGGTGTCCGTTCCCGGCGGCGGCCACCAGGGCCTGCTGCGCCGCCTCGGCCATGTTGAGGCCGTGACCGCCACCAGCCGCCCAGTCGCACCACAGCAGGTACTCCACCACGCTGAGGTGGCCAGCCACAGCGGCGTGCACCAGCGCGCAGCGGCCGCTGGCGTCCGTCAGGGCCACCCGGGCACCACACTGCAGCAGCAGCTGGACTGCGCCGGCCTGTCCGCCGACCGCGGCCAGCATCAGCGGCGTCAGGCCGCGGCTGTTGGGCGCGTCCACTGCCGCGCCGTACTTCAGCAGCAGCTGCAGCATCTCCTCGCAGCCGTCGGCAGCGCAGAGGCCGAGCAGTGGCGCGCCGTCCCGCTGCCGGGTCGGGGTGTCAGGCGCCGCGCCGGCCAGCAGCAGCAGGCTCGACACCTTCACGTTCGGACTGTGAGCGTTGCGGTCACAGACCAGTGCCGCAGATGGGTCGGCTGAGGCGGCCGCCAGCCAGAGAGCCTGCAGGTCACGGGCCGGCACCGGCAGCTCATCACGCGCGTTCTTGTAGAGGTGCGCCTTCAGCACGTGGTGTCCCATCTCGAGCGTCTTCTGCGCGTCGAGCGGCGCCTCCAGGCGGCTCATGCGCAGTGCGATGTTGGCGTGGCCGTGACGCACGTCCAGGAGGAACTTCTGACCCTCGTTGTCCTCGCGGCGTACCAGCCACTCGCGGAACGACGGGTGGAACAGCATGTACGTGTCGTCCATCCTACGCGCAAGGAAGCCGGACAGCGTCTTGAAGCGGCGCAGGAACTCCTCCCAGGAGATGGCCGTGGTCGCGCAGCTGGCGTTGGCGGAGTGGTAGATCTCGTACGCGGTCATCGGGTGCAGGCTGGCCAGGCAGCTGGCCAGGATCGGCCGCACCTGTTCATACGAGCGCTGCGTCGGGAACTTCAGGTTGAAGTTGAGCAGGAAGATCTCGTTGAGACTGCGGGGCAGCACCTTGAAGCTGGAGGACTTCATGACGAGGTGGCCGCGCTCGATCAGGTCCAGCGTCAGCTTGACGAAGAGGAAGGAGCCGCGGGAGAGCTCGGTCAGGTGGGCGATGAAGCGGCTCTGGCTACTGCCCTCCACCTTGGCGCCCGTCACCTGGATGCTGCTGCTGATGGACGGAGAGTTGTTGATGCGGAAGGCGATGTAGTCGCTGAGGTCCTTCTGCAGCTCATCTGTGTCGCGCAGCCTGTCCATGTTCAGCTTGTGGAAAGGCAGCATGCTGGCCACGCCCTGCATCTGGGAGCGGACCGTCACCACCAGCTTCAGCCAGCCGGGGAACTTCATCAGGTGACGCGCCAGGAACGACGACACGTTGTCTCCGTACTCTGAAACAGAACACAAGGCATGTAATACATATAGAGAGAGATAGCACATCGCGGTTGAAACACAACAGATCCGGTTCAACACTTTTGTCCAACACGTCACGTTGCCGTAATGACTGATGAGGCGTAGTCCTTACTCCTTACGTTGGCCTTTTCCCTAAACTAGATACCCGGCAGCCACAGACACCGTCCTCCCGCCACAGCCGCTCACCTGGCTTGTGGTACTCCGCCTCGCAGATGGCGTCGATGATGACGAGGCAGGTGTCGCCGGTCAGCTGTCCGGTCCTCCTGAGCAGCTGGAGCGGCTCCAGGACGCCGCGGGTCAGAGCCGCCGCCGGGTCGCTGACGCAGGAGCGCGGCGCCAGCACTGCCTGCAGCGCCGGCGAGCGCAGCACGTGCTCCCTGTAGGCGGCCAGCTGCGGCGCCTGGCACAGCTGCGCCGCCAGCGAGTGCACTAGGTCCGGCACCAGACAGGTGGCGCTGTTGTCCGCCTGTGGATAGAGGGTGCTACTGTCAGCAGGCGGTCCGCTGGGGAGGGTTAGCTGCCGCATTGGCAGTACCATTGCTCAGAACAAAATGACGACTCTAAGAGGAGAATTATGATAAACCATGACCATTACTGACCTGGCAGAAGTGGTAGGCCACCACGCGGCTGCCGAGAGAACGTAGTTCATCGGGCACCGAGCAGATGTTGGAGAAGACGCCGCTGTCAGCCAGCGAGCCGCGGCGTCGGCTGGAGCCGACAGGGTGCACCTCTGCAGAGCAGAGAGGTCACAGTCAGAGCCATGGTCAGATGAGCATCGCACGGGTCGGATGATACAGATAGTAATACCAATCACACAGTTTCATAGTCAGATGGACTATTCCGTGATTGGGTGATGGGAGCGCAGGAACGTCGCATGATGAGCGCCGCGATTGTCAGACGAGGTCAGCTGAAAGGTGTCAAGGTGAGCGGTGGCAGGCAGTGAGTTTTGCAGGTGAGAGGGACAGACAAACAAGCAGATAATACTGTGTCAGACGAAGATACAGGACGTCAATATAGCGCCGGCTGTGTCGGTGGGGGTACGTCTGTAAATCGCCTCCACCGTACGCAGAAGGTCGGACGGTTCTCCGCAAAACAATGGCTGGCGATGAACATAAAACCTGCATCTGCATACGTTGACGTAATGGATATACAATAATAACGTACCAAGCACTTGGTGCCATAACGCCAGAGGGTATTAATGCCACACAAGGTGACCAGAGATGCATTTCAAACGGCCGGGACAATACCTCACCCAACGGATCGTATTTCACTAGATCTACCGGGCATTACGCCACGCATATTTGTGCTCCCGAGTCCCGATAGGACACAACACACTCAACAGCGGCGGCCGGCTGCTCACTATGCACTCAGAATATCAGATGGGAACTCACACATCTCACCCACTTGACACCTGTCCCCAACACAGGGTGATAGGTGGCCCCAAGCAGGAGCCTCGGCCCAGCGCTACCACCAGCCGGGCTGAGCTGCCCCTAAAAACCGAGAAGAGAATCGTCTGACTGGCGATTAGCAGAAGATTACGGAGCTCCGCCTAGTGACTGATGAAACCGTGCGGAGCTTTGCCGAGTGACTGATGAAACCGCGTGGTGCTCAGACAGACTGGCGTAGCCGCTTCAAGCGTTTTTGCTCGCGGCGGCAGCTAATCCTCAGATGGAAATTAACGTCTTCAGAAGGCGCTTTTCACTCGGGATCACGCTAAGAGGATGCGTTCTCCGTGCGTAACCTAACGCTCAACTAGAGGGTTGCGATCGAAGTAATGCGGTACAAAACGAAAGGATCATGGAAAAAAGCACTACATAAACGACTGGAAACTGCTTCTCAGGGCCATCCATAAATCGACTGACTGGAACTGGCGTTTCTGATGGCCCAGCCGTCTGGCGTCCAGCCTCCCTTGGTAGAGGGCCTCGTCGCGGAGCGGGGCGCGCCGTCCGAAGCAGCTGTGATCCACCAGCTGCAGGAGCACGGCCGTCTTGCCGGAGCCGACGCCGCCGGCCAGCACACAGCCGCGGCTGGGTGAGTTGAGCAGCACCCGGGACAGCTCGGCGAACAGCCAGCGGCGTCCGAGGAACAGCGGGTCCTGCTCCTGCTGCGGCACCTCGTGGAACAGCGGCTGCAGGGAGAGGGGCTGACTGCGGGGCGGCGAGAGACGGGCTGTGGGGCAGGGGAGGGGTGGTCAGACGGCGGCCAGATGAACGTCAGAAGGCGGGCAATGGTCAGAAAGTGGCAAGACGACGGTCAAATGGAGGTCAGACCGATGTCAGACGATGGTCAGACAGTCAGACGATGGTCAGACAGTCAGACGATGGTCAGAGGTCGGTGAGGTGGCGGTCAGACTGTGATCAGATGAGTGTCAGACGGAGGTCAGACGGAGGTTAGCCGATGATCAGGAGGCTAGATACGAGTTCAGGAGGATGTCAGATCAGTTCGAAGGGCGGAGAAGGAGAGGCCCGCCGTCCACTGGACAGCCGGTGATCGGAGGGAGGGTTAGAGGCGGCTGCGGCCGACAGGCGGCCATCAGGATAAAGAGTACGACCATTGCAGGGCGCTCCTCCGAGCATACACAATGACTGCATCAGCAAACAGAGCTCGGACATTGCCATGACTGAAGACCTATTCGATCTGTATTTGCATCAGAACACTACGCCCACACCAACTTTTGAAGGTCTTATATAAGATGTGACTGAATTATACGGACACTACCCTCCTGCACTCTGTATTCAGCTCGACATTACGGCCTGCGAACGTACTGTCTTATCGTGTCTCTATCTATTCCACGCACACTGCAACTCTCTCTTCGCAGGGTATTTCAATCAGCAGCCGCTCGTTTCCCGCTATTCACAGCTCATTAAACCTAAATACGCACATCGGCTGCTGCCTTCTGATCACCGTGCGTCTGCGATGATGAGTCAATCCTGCCGTGCTGCCCTGCCTCGGCGTACCTTTGAGATCGACGGGCGGTGTGACGCGAGGGCAGCGAACGGAGCGGCGACCGGGCTGGCTCCGCAGACCCCGGAATGCCACGAGGTCACCGGAGCTGGAGCCGGCGGCGGAGACGGGAGAGGGGGCGGTCCGGACAACACCTGCAGCCACACAGTAACTAGGTACAGAACATGCTCCACACACACACGGACTGCAGACTCCACTGCCTACAGACACCAGCCAGCAGGGCCGCACACTCCACACGGCGTGCAAACGGCTCGAAAAACGAGGGCAGGCGGGTAAACGCACACAAAACACGCACTAAGAAGCGTTAACAGCTGGCGCGAAGGGGGACTCGCAGGCGGTAAGTAGTCATTCTGGGAAGCTGTTCGGTCATGGTGCCGTGGCAGCCTGCTCAATCTCCGACGATCAGAAGTAGCACACGTGCGGCCAGCCGATCAGTGGCCAGGTGGCAGAGGAGGCAGCGATCGCAGACAGATAGGGCCGGCCGGCCGAATAATAGGCCGCACCCGGTGTTCGCCCCGGCCGCTGCTGCCGACGCTGCTGACCGGAGGCGGGGTGGATTTAATCGGTCGGCTACGGGAGGAGGAGGCGGCGGCACGCCCGCGGGCCGGACTGACGAGCACTGGCTACCGCTGCCGTGGGACCGCGACAGGCGGCGGGGTCACACTCACATGCCGGTCAGGTCACGGCGCAGGCGCACTACTCACCGATCGAGTTGCGTCGGGAGGTGATGAGCGGACTGGCCGAGGTGGTGGAGCCGGCCAGAGACATGGACATGAGCGAGCCGAAGCTGTCATGACTGCGCTCTGAGCGGAGGTGGGCCAATTCCGACTCACTGGAGCCTGCGGGAGGGACACAGACGCGCTCTAATCAGAACATCATCACCAGCACCGTCACTAACACTTATCAGTCCATCACCACCGACACCGTCATCACCATTACCCACCCTTTGTCCGAGAGAGACGGTTAATCTACATTCAACATCCATCTTCTGCGATAATAAATGTTCCGGCCCTGTCGTGGGAGCCCCGGAGGAACCTTCAATTGTCCTTGGGCGACGGTGTCTGCAAGGTGCATTGCACCCACCGGTTCGCAGGCCATCATTTACGGGAGGGCAGAACGGTAGCAGCAGCTCGACAGTCGAAGTCGGCTCTGGTTTACGGCGCTAACACAGCCAGCGGAGGGAGGCAGGGAGGCGAGGACAGGTCCGGTCCAGCAGGTCCGCCTGCTGCCGGTGACTGTCGCTGTGATCAGTCCACCGTCCGTCCCGGGTCCGGCTCTCAGGAGAACTCAGGAGGCTCTCAGGAGACTAACCTAACTGTACGCTGAGCCGCTGGAAACGTTCCCAGGATTGCAGAGTAGCAGTGGAGGGATTCAGGCCGCAGCTAGACACGCGAGGGGGGGGGGGGCAGTGCAGGATTCTGCCGGTTGGGCCGGCACTGATGCAATTACGCCCCTGCGAGGGGAGGGGAGGGAAGGGGGCCTGGCGGTTATGGTGCGTCGCCGCCGTATCGTACACTGTAACAGCGGCAACTCAATTAAACTGCAAAACCCTCATTATTCTTGTTTTTAATTGCAGTGTGTGTCGTGTACTCTTTGTTCAGCTCGCCACAGAGCGTAACCGATAAAACGCAGCCGTATTGTGCCTCACCTGCTGATAAATCATATATGATTCGCGAGCAGCACTAAGCTGCAAAACGCACCATATATTACCATCGCACTCACCATGTCCATACAATTTATAACACCATTAATTAAATCATAACGCTAATAATATAACGATAGGGTGCTATGCCAAGGAACATAAATCAAGCCAATCCCCTACACTCTAGCAGGTCGCGAAATCTCCCGGGAGCAATGCGCGACCTGTAACTTAGCGCCGAGTCCCTGTTACGACCCCGTCATTGCGTCTCGCCTCGTCTCGTCTCATCTTACCGGTCAGCGTCGAGACGGGGCTGGTGTTGGCCGACTTGGCGTCGAGGTGCGCCAGAGAGCCGCGCGAGTCGCGACCCGAGCTGGCGCCGGAGCGACTCGAGCGAGAGCGCTCCGAGCCGGGCGAGCGCGACTCAGCGTTATGTCCGAGAAGCAGCCCGAGGCGGGCGTACAGGGCAGCGTCCTCCGAGCCACGGCCAGCGACCGAGCCGCCACCGCCGCCGCCGCCGCCATAACAGTCATCGTCCGTATCTGAAACACCGCGCACGTCATCGTCACACACAGGTCACATCACACGCAGACTGCTGTACGTGAGGGGACGGCCGCCACAGGAAGTCGTGTGACTAGAATGAAGCGTTCTGACCGTGAACGTTTAATGGGACGCGAGACCGTAGGAGACAATGGTAAGGACGGTTCTGACGACATGGAGACACTGGCACTGACACACCCGTGTCGCACGTGCCGTAAGATTACACGCATGGGAAGCTCACAGGTGGCTGTTAACAGATGAGTCAGCGGAATAAATAACATCTAATGGAGGGTTCTTAGTCACACATGCTATTATCAATTCAGTCGCATGGCGTCCGTCATCAGAGGCGACTGGCATTTCCTGTTTGACACGCGACCATGCGAGCAATAACGGCAGTAAAATATGGACAACATGCAAAAAACACACATTGTCCGCAACGCCACCATTGTGTTGGCCCGTCAAATGGCGAGAGGTTACTTGAAGCGCGACGCCGCACGGAACGCAAGGGTCGATTGTTCGGAACACCCCGTACACCTCTCCCATGGCCTATTGCTGTCCCGTGGCTGGGTCGAGCGCAGGCGGTGACCGGTCAGTGACCTGGGGTGAAGAGGGTATGACAGCCCTGGGTCGAGCGCAGGCGGTGACCGGTCAGTGACCTGGGGTGAAGAGGGTATGACAGCCGATCGATGCTTCACCTTGAGCGGGGCGCTGACTGCCTGTGTCCGCGCTGTGCTGTCATATCCTGTCACTGCTCTGTCGCTGTCCTGCCACTGTGCTGTCTATGTCCTGCCACTGCCACTGTTCATCCCTGCTCCTACACTGCTGAGTGGCCACCATCTGATCACAGCGTCTGCAGGCCCACATCACCATCCTCCCAGGGCGGAAGTTGGGTCCACACAGCCAGCTCAGCTGGGACTGTCTGGCCCGGCTGTCTGGCCCGGCTTTCCGGCCCGACTGTCTGGCCCGGCTGTCCGTCTCAACTTTCCACAGCTCTGTTGACCGGATCACGCCCGGTGCCGGGCCGCCGCGCAGGCTGCCGTCTGACAAGATGCTGGCTGGACGTTGGTTGCTGACTGGTTGCACGCTGGTTGCCGCTGGTTGCTGGCTCGGAGCCGGGCTGCAGCCGGCCGTGCAGTGCACGATAGGATCGGCACTCCAAATACGGCCGAGTTTGGCCGGCCTGCCGCCATCGACAACAGCGCTCGATCGACCCACCCGTCCCTCGCTCGACCCGCCCGTCCCTCGCTCCCCGTCCCTCGCTCCCTCCATACATCATGTAAAGCCGACACAGAAACCGCAGCGGCCCTCTACCTATTCAATCCCGCTCCCTCCGCCAAGCATCGTGGGCACTCGGTGGACACTCGCAGAGAATACCCGGTACTCACAGACCGCAAACCGTCCACGGTTGTGGTCACTGGTCCCCACCCAGAACTCGTATCGCCTCCCCTGTCGACTCTGTAGCCTGGAGCCCGCAGCGCGGTGAGCAGTAGGTATACCCGGCCAGTGGGGTCAGCTGGTCACTGACAGAGCCGCGCACGGTGATTGTCTCCGGCTCCGTCCCCCGGAACCCGCGCCGTCCCCGAATTTACAGCGCCCATCGGCGGCCTATTGGTGACGTAACGCCATTGTAGAGCCCAACTCAGCGCCGACAGAGCACCACTCTGTGCCGACAGAGCACAACTCGGTCGGACTCGCCTCGATTGGCATCGCCAAACTGTCCCGCGGGGACTGTTCTGCCACCACCAGCGGCACGCCGGCAATTTGTCGCCGGTTCTCCCGTCATTGGCACCACGGCGCCGAGCAGGCGGCACGAGATTACCTCCCTTCCTTCCCGAGGACCGCCGCCGCCACCGCCGCCACCGCCGTCATTGTGCCGCCATGGCTGCCGGCCCGCTCAATGGGCCATGACGGTGCAGCATGAGCAGGCACAACGCATCCCATGTCGAGCTGTGCAGCGTCCTGTGCCCTCTCCCGCGCCGAGCTGTCCCGAGCTGTCCCTGGTCAGACGGTGACAGGAGAGGTCAGTCGCCGCTGACCGCGGCTCCCACTCCCTCCGGCCCCCTCCGCCCCCTCCACAGCCGCACGGCCGGCCGTGACAGCCGTGTGTCGTGTGCCGCGTGTGCCGCTCGTGTCGGTCTGTTCTCGCCATGCAAACAGCGCTGATGTTTGCCCAGCGTGTTGACACCGGCGGTGGCGATCGGGGCGGCGTGTCGGCTTCCGGCCCGGCGTCAGCTGGATACACATCAGTCTGACGTCACACCCTGCTGACGGGTAACGTCAGGTGACGCGTCCTGCGTCTTCACAGACGTCAGGAGGGTGCTGACGCACCGGACGGCCGTCACCGGAGCCGGGAGGGCCCGACAACATCTCCCGCCTCCAGACGAGGCCGACAGCATCTGCCTCATCAGACTATCGGCTGCTAGCCGGCGCTGGCGTGACTTGCCCCGGCCGCTGTCGGTGACGTCCCCGACATTCACAGCGCCATCAGTTGGACGGCCCAGCTCGGCCAGGTGCGTTCAGCTGAGCTGTCTAAGCCGCCGGAGCTGTCTCAGCTCGCTGAGCTGTCGGTCGACCTTGCGTCATCCGATGAGCGGCCCGATCCATCGCTGTCTAGACGGGTCGGGCGGACCATGGGAGGCAACACCCTTCCACTCAGACTGGTCACACAGCAGTGACAGCTCCGTCTCTTCAACAAACCAGACCAGCCAGCTGTCCAGTTTGACGGTCAAAACGGTCGGCTTTACAGTCTAAACGGCATTTTTCGAACGAATAACGAATAACGGTTCAGGAATACTCTTTAAAGCACAAATAAGTAATGGAACAAACAAGTTGTTTGGATATTTCGTATTGTTTTTACAATCTCAGGTTCCGCCATATATCATTCGGTTTCAACTCACTACACGTTCCATGAGTTATAAGCGTAAGTGGTAGTCGGGGTTATCGTAAGAAAAATATCAGCGAAGCCAAAAATCAGTGCATGAGCTACCACGGATTTAGCAGACAACATTTACAGAAGCTTTCACACCACGTGTACCGACCAATGGACCACAGAGAGCTCAGGCTACTGAGCATGTAGCGTCGGTCGGTATCCTCTTCTGGGCAGAGAGCTGAACAAAAGAACACACGAATTTCAACATCCTCCCCGGTACACTGAAAACTAGCCAAACCCGCTCATTCTGCTCTATATAAGGTGTCAAGATCCGCCACAGCACGGCCAACTGCAATAAAGAAAGTGGAATTTCTACCACTCGCACGGTCACGAAATGCTATGCACTATAACAATCCTAATTAGTGTCGGGCGAATCTGTTGCGATCCGGAATAAGCTCTACTTAATCTTAACAAACAAACAAGCCGCAATGCAAGGTATTTCCGTTGCATGCAAATCCATGCCAATCTTTCGCAAACATCAACTGTTGTAATTTTGTCGTTTCTTTACACGCCACCCGCTCCGTGTTGAGGAAGTGGACGTCCTAGAGAGGCTCCCTCGAGACATGGAGTCGCGGAGGCTAAGTGACGGGGAGGTAGGGGAGGGAGGAATCATGAGACCCACCTGACAGTGCCGTGTGGTGGTCCACGCTGATCGTGTTGGCCCGGTGGTTACGGTTCTGCCTGGCCGCCAGACGCAGCAGTTTCGGACTGGCGGCCACGCCGCGCCGTCGGCTGGCCGGGGGCGTGGCGTACACTGCAGGCAGGTGAGATGAGGTCAGACGTCAGGTCCAGTCTGCTCGCCTCCTGTCCGGACCACTGGCACAGTTGGCAGTCAGACAGAACAGGCGCCGAGCACGCTCTGAACATCGACAGGTCATTCCAGAGGTGTCACCGCACGCGGCAAAACACCGACCCGCAAAACACGCCGCGGAACAACAAACGGCTGAGGCGCGCCGTAAGCGCGGGGCACGTTCCTGGCGCGGGCAGACACGGCAGACGGGGCAACGATAGGACGGCAGACGATAGACGGCAGGGACGATTAGAACGGCAGTACGATAGACGGCAGACGATTAGACTGGCAGACGATAGGACGGCAGACGATAGACGCAGACGATAGACGACAGACGATAGACACAGAGATAGACGGCAGACGATCAGACGCAAACGATAGACGGCAGGACGATAGACGACAGACGATAGACACAGACGATAGACGGACAAACGGCATGACGACAAACGGCAAGACGACAGACACAGACGATAGACGATAGACGATAGACGACAGGCGATAACGAACAACATAGACGGACAGACGATAGACGACAGACGATAGACGACAAAAACGGCAGACGACAGACGAACAGACGACAGACGACAGACGACAGACGACAGACGACAGACGACAGTACGACACAGCAGGGTGGACCCAAAGGGAAACAGAGGACGGCACACCGCTTACGAGTTACGATCCACTTGCGTGATGAACAAGAGGTCATCAACGCCTGCCTGCATACTGCATTCAATCGGTTACCGTTACCGCCCGCAGGATTCTATTGACAGTCACTCGGAGCACAAAGGGAAAGGTCACGGGAGAGCAGGCGCTGAGGAAAGCAAGTCGAGCGGTCCAGACGGCCGACCCCGGGACCGCCGAGTTCGGTCCGCGGAAACCGCTGTCTCTGCACTCTGCGGTGATACCGGCGGCCGGTGCAGCGGTCTCCAGCCCGGCTGCTCCGGTCGACTGCACAGCGTCTGGTCTGTTCCGTCTGGTCTGCTGTCTGGCTCCACCAGACACACAGCCCGCTGCTCTTAACCCGACTTGAGCCGGTCTGGCGACCGCTGCATAAAACAGACACCGTCGAGAGACCACAGTGGACACTGGACACCAAGGACAGCTTCTAACTTAACCTCATAAGATCACACAGAAACAGCTGACGCTCCATGCGACCACCGCAGGCCGTATTCACTCACACGGACCACATCGAGACTGAGCGGACCACACGACGCCCCGTCCCGTTCCTGGCCCCGGCTCCTGACCCCGGCTCCTCTCTGCCCGCTACTCACTGGTCTGGCGGCCGGTGGCAGGCGAGAGGTAACCACCGCTCCTGTTCGCAATGTCTCGCAGAGGGGCGGCCGCAGTCAGCGAGTCCCGGCCGGGCGCCCCCACTGCGTCGTGTCGTGCCTGTGGGAGAGATGGGTCAGGTCAGCGATAGGTCAGGTCAGGTCAGTCAGCGAGTCCCGGCCGGGAGCCCCCACTGCGTCGTGTCGTGCCTGTGGGAGGGGAGTATCAGGACAGCGTCAGGCCAGCGTTGGGTCACATCAGGTCAGGTCAGTACAGTGATAAGCAAAAGACAGAGCAGATCAGATCGGAGGATCCGTCCTCGCAGTCAGGGTTCTGGGACCGTTTCCGTAGCAACTGCCTCTCAAACTCCTGGAGCCTGGGACCATCAGCGTGATGGCTTGCTGAGAGAGGCGTATACTCGGGCTATTAATAGCCGTACTTCATTCCGCTAAAAGCAATTGGTTCATGGTAGTATGGTTATCAAGTGATGGCTTCATCAGATAATCTCGAAAAATACATGAATATAAAGTAACAAATGACTGAGATTGTTATTGAGCCGTGCTGGGTAGAGTGCGATTGGGTTTGAGTCGCGGCCCACTAGAATACCACTGGTGGTAGAGGCCCACCACTAGAATGAGCTCAGAGCCCGAAAATGCGCCCCGCACGTGGGAGCTAATGTAGACGATCAGGCAGCCGAATGATGTCATCCCAGCGTAGTTTTCCCGGGCGAATCTGATACCGGGTGAAACACGGCGAAGGGAGGAGTCCCGCTGCTTCCGTAGGTGCTCACGACTCATGGGGGTTAGACTTATGGGCGGCGGTGTTCTTGGGAAGCTCCGGTTGGCCAAACTTGCCTCTGTCGTATCCAGCTCGAAGGGTGACGTCATGAACGGTTAACGCCCACCGCTATCAGCGAATCAGCAGCGTATTACCAGGGATCATCGGACAGTACAGTTACCGGTATAACTGAGGCAGGGTATTAGGCTAGCGGGTTCCCCTGGTCAGGAGAGAGTTGCACGAAGAGGCGGTGCGTGACCACATGACCTCTCTTGTACCAATAGCGGAACAAGCATGGGCGTCGAAAACGGGGATGGGGGGGGGGGCGCCCCTTCACCACGACAAATAGGGTCGCGTTCCCCCTACAATTTTCGGATTTTAATATTACGCCTATGGGCGTTGAATGAAAATAATAGACTTCAAAATGCCTATTGCCTACGTCCCCCCAACTCTCGGTTCGTGGCGGCGCCCCTAAGAACAAGTCAATCAGCTAAATCGTGTCGATCTGGTCGCGGCGTGTCAAAACGCAGCCTTGATCCAATCATATTAGTGAGTCGCTGAACAGCAATCATCCAGTTGTACTGCAGGGTCATCGGCACATTGAGCTCAGACATCACAGACAGACATCACAGACAGCGCAGACGCCTTGACGTCCATCAGCCAATAGCAGTAACTGCAATCGGTTCCACCCACTCAGCGATTTCTGTTACCACCCATGTTGCATCAGCAGCAATTGCCTGCTAAATCCTTCCCTTCCCTCTCCCCCTGTCGCCATGGAACCCAGCAACCGCAGCTTGCAGTCCAGTCATCCGTGTTCCCGACTTCTCCACCCTTCTCTGCCCCCGTCTCCTACCTCTAGTTACCCTGGTCTATACCCCTCCTTCCCTTGCTAAGCTTCCCCATCCCCGTCCTCGCCAGGCCTGCCGGCTGGACCAGTGGCTCTCACCTGCATGAAGGCGGCGAAGTGTCCATTGGTTTTCATCTTCGGCCGGCCGTGGAAGAGGCTGGACACGCTCGAGCCCAGCGCCGACCCGAGCAGGCTGCCGGACTTGGACGCGAATCCAGCCTTCTTCGCGGGAACGCCTGCGGCAGAAACAGCGGATTGTCAGAAGGCTCTAAAAGAAGGCTCTATAAGCCTGCAGTTCCAGCGTAACACAGGATAGGCAGCACATACTTCCCGTTGCCTTATTCACTAACACATCTACTGTGCAGTTCAGGAACATTGAGGATAAGCAGTTCAGGAACATTGAGGATAAGCAGTTCAGGAACATGAAATAGCGTAATGATAATTTAGCATCATAATTAAATACAGAACAATTGCAGCTACTGAATAAATGAGTTGCAAAGTTTCATTCGAACTTACCTTTTTAAAGTCGCAGGGGACGTGAAAAATAACAATTTAATATGTCCTGGGTCAGTAATTTGCCTCGTCTAAAGTGGGAAGTAATTTGCTTCGTCTGCCGTTTTGTGCCTCGCAGATCTGTTAGTTCTGAGAGTCTGAGGTTGTCCTCTGGGACCAGCGGGCGTCATCACCCGGAGATGAGACGGACGCTGTAGAGGGTGAAGACGATCTCATCGTCCCCAAACGGGCGACGTTCGCCCGGATTACGACCCGGTATTAACCCGTCAAGTGGGCCTTTCAGCGCGCTACCCGCTGTGGCACGGCGGCGGCGTGTGGGGATGGAGGGATCACCTCAGCTCTATCTCTCCTCCTCTCACCTCCCCCTCCTCTCCTGAGCCGAGCGTGACGCTGCGAGCGAGCCGTCACGACCGCGGCCAGCCAGCACACGCAGCCGGCATTAATAACAATCAGCAGGCCGACAGGGGCCGCTCGGCAGCGGCCGTCGGCGGCCCGGATTATCGTGATGATCGCTGGTGGCAGCCGGCGCTGCAGGCCGCCGCAGCAGGGGTGCGTGCCAGACATACCTGCCGTCACGCAGCCGTCACGCAGCCGTGACGGCCTGCAGCGCTGGCTAACTCTCAGTCCGCCGGCCCGCTGACTGTGACTGCCGCCGCCGCAGCTGGCAGCACGCAGTCACAGAGGAGGAATGTGTCGCTCCTGTCACGGCCGTCTGCTGAAAATGGCCGGCAGTCACAGAGGAGGAATGTGTCGCTCCTGTCACGGCCGTCTGCTGAAAATGGCTGGTGACGACGGTAGCGGGCCTGACAGAACATGCTGGCCGGCCGACAGGAGGCGGCGGCGGCGGCACGACAGGCAGGCGCGAGGCGGACACCTGGGAGATGTTCTCTGCAGATGTTATGGCCCGCGCCAGACGACTCTCTATCACGCATCGCCGAGGGAAGCGGCTCAATCGCCGGCCCAAGGTCCCCCGCTGCAGGTGCCAATGTGTCCGGTCAGCCATGGTAAGGGCCCTTCACACCAGCCGGCCGGCCGGCCTACCCGATACCATCAGACGGCGCGTCGAACGGGCCAGCGCCACCAGACACGAACCCTCTCAGCTCCAGCGCTGACCGGGAACCCCTGGGCCCTGAAGACTCTGACGCCGGACTCACACAGTCGTCGGCCGGCCCTCGGACAGGCTTCCGTCGCGAGCCTCGACTGCCGGCCTGGCCAGTGTCTCTGGACGCCTGGTCCTCGCCGGCGGCCGACGGATGCGGTCGGGTGACCACCTCGTCAGTCTCGTCACCGGCCAGCCGGCTTAACAAACACACCAATTACGAGCCGATATCGGCACGTAAGCCATCCGGTCCGGTCCGGCCGGCCAGACTGGTTCTCACACACCGCGCGTACACCGGAGTGCTGTTTCACGGGCTACCGCAATCTGCATGCGGTCGCTGCGCCAGCCGCAGGAGATTAGGCCTCCGCCCACTTACTCCCATACGTCACCACGAGAGTGCGCGCCATGAACACAAGCTGCGGCTCCAAACTTGCTCTGCGGCCGCGGACTCGGCGGTCGCTGCGGCTGACTTTTCCCGGCCGCAAGATTCGCTGGCGGCCGCAGCCGTGTGACGTCATACTTACCACCCATCCCCACCGTCCGTCTACCCCCACGCCTGCTAGCCGCAGCGACCGCAGCGACCGCAGCAGATTGCGGCACCCGTGAACAGGGCCCACGGCCACGGCGGGGCTCTTACACGGCCCGCGTACACCGGGCCACGCCGCGGCGGCGGGGGCTACACGGCGTGCGTAGGGAGCTCTACACGACGTGGAGCGCCGCTCGGTCACGGGAGCCGTGACTGGTGCGGTGTGACACACGCTGACCCAGGCGTGACTCGTCATCACGGGCCTCACAGAGGAATGCCGGCTTCCGCTCTACGAACCGCTGACAGCTGGCACCGTCCATCGGTGACATTTCGGCGTAGCGCGGTATTATGCACCGAAATGTCACCACTCGAACCGCCTCCGAAGCGGCGCTGGCGGTGATGGACGCCATCATCCGACATCGGACACTTCTCGGCAGGACAATTAATATCCGCCGGGGTCGCGCCATTTGTCGCTAACCGCATGTAATTACTGCTGCCTGTCTAACCCGGCCCGGCATTCCACAGCGTCCTTTGTTTTGAGAAGAGACCGGTCTCTAATCGGCGGCTCTCTCAAATTTCTCGCATTTGGCGGCGTATTGTCAGCAGTGGCCGCCTATACATCATCTGTCGGGCGCCTGTGCTGCCGGGCCGGGATCGGACCTGGTCCGCTGGTTCCCAGCCCGTCCTCAGCAGATCGGCGGGGGGTCGGCCCGCAGCCGATGAAAGCTGCCGCCAGGGGACCGCGGCCCTGCTGACTGACCAATTAACATTCCCCACCGGGCGGGAGGCGGCGGAAGCTCCCGAATGGTGCCATCCCAGGCCCGGTCTCCAGCAGGGACGCGCCGCCAGAAACGCGCACATCCCGCGGCTAACGGCGTCATGGCACTCGAATTAAACCCTCCAGTAATCCCATTCAGCGCCAGAGATGAATACCGAATTCACCCTGGCCGGTTAGTACATGGCTGGCCTGGTAGTGTCCTGTGTACTATGGCGGGGGCGGACAGCGGGCGACGCTGTCCGCTGCCGAGAAAGGCGCGCTATCGGTATGATAGTGGCCGGTGGCGCGTCTCTCTCAGCTCAGAACAATGCTATCAGACACAGACGACACGTGCCCGCCTGAGGTCCGGCTCATTCAGAAAACCCACACAAGGCCGCCGCCATGTCCGGATGGTAACGAGCGATCAATGCAGCTGCTCGGTACAGCCGAGCATCGACCACCCACCGATCACCGTCAGGCGGCGTCAGCCGACCACCCAGCGATCACTGTCAGGCGGCGTCAGCCCAACACGAACGACCGGCTGACACGGCAGGAGAACCTGCTAATGACGCCGCCGGGCACCGGCCGGCGACCAACATAATCAGCCTGGAGATAGACGATCAACACCGGCAGGCGACCAATATACCCAGCCCAGGGATAGACGACCAACCCCGGCCGGAGACCAACATAATCAGCCCAGAGACAGCCGACCAACCTGCAGTCCAAGACCATAGTAATGGAATTACTCTCCACATTCCCAGGAGACAATGGCAAACTCTGTTAATGCAATCGTCGGCTTATCGTCCGGATTTCATGGCCGGTGCGTTTCAGATTACCCAACGCTTCAAACACATTTTCATTGAAACACAAAGAAACCAGCCAAAAGCCTTGAATCCGGCCCCGATGTGCAAACATCAGCTATGGCGCCGTTAGCACAATGCTGCCGCGTGTCTATTCGTGTCAAGTAAACTTTGATTGTTCACCCCTTGTGTGCACAGAGAGACGTCATCGAGTTATCGAAACTCAAACGAATGCAGACAAACACACGGCTGCCCAGCAGAGGCGGCCGATTTCAGCCCGTCGCAGCTATCTGACAAGTCCACCCACTGCCGGAGTCGGTCCGGAGCAGATGACCCTGACGAGAGCGGCACAGGAGCCGGTCGGCACTCCCATCCATTGAATCGGCAGTGGTCACGTGACGTGATCGGCAGGTCGGCACCGGCCACGCATTGAAGTGGCGGCGGTCACGTGACGTGATCGGCAAGTCGGCACCACCGCTGTCGGGCCGTGTATCGGCGGCGGTCTTTTTACCGGCTCTATTAGCGACGCGGTCGGTCTCGGCTCAGATAGCGGCGACAGGCCGGCTTCCGGTGGTAGGCAGCTCACAGAGCAGTGTCGACTCACCAGGTACCAGAGGCGTGACCTTTTGAAAATCATTGGGGTTGCACTTAGTTGTTAAGAGCCCATTTCTACCACATATCGTCATAGGCGTGGTGTTAACATTCCAAAATTATTGGGGTTGTAGCTTACAACCCCTCTTTGCATTAAAGTTACCACCAGTGCCGGGTACCGACCACTTCTGACTGCTGCTAACCGCTTCTGACAGCTTCTGACCGCTTCTGACGTCTTTTAACCGCTTCTTAACCGCTTTTCACCGCTTCCCACCACTTTCAACCACCCTCAGGCAACCGCCCTGCATGCAATACAATCATTGTCTGCATTATTGCGTTTATTTTTAATGGATACAGACCTTCACTATCTTTCGCTTTCAATAATATATATATAATATGAAGACGTCGGCTACTGAAAATATTAAATATGGCGACCGCTTGCCGAAATGTTTCCAATGGCGGCAGACAAGCGATTTTTACGAGGTTCCGGGAGACTCGACATTGATAGATGACATACAGAGATATTGGCTATATGTTAGGTACCCCCCACTCCTCATCCTGCAGCCAATTATAGTAAACAAAAACAACAGAGAAACAGCAATTCATTGGAAAATCCCGTGTTTATGAGTCCGCGATTGCAATTAAACCGATGGCTTTACTTTCTGAATTATTCGTTTTAAGGGCATTCAGACACAGTCGCGAAAGTGCAGTATTCCGCGACATATAGATCCATTGTTCCGGATATCCTGCAGGCCCAGCCCTGTATTCAGCGTTCCAATTGCCACACATCTGACAGACTTGGAGCGGCAGTGGTGCGGTTGAGCGTTATAGGATTAGGAGCCGTTGTTGTAACTGTAGACTGTGGAAGTCAGCAACGGCTGTCTGGTGCAGCACGGGTCATTTCCGGGGGCGAGGAAGGGGAGAGGTGACCACCTTATACGGTCCAGGGGGCAGGCATGAGGCTGGCATGCTGAGCTATTGGGGAGACCAAGCGAACTAATCGAGCCTTGGTGTCTAAGTAGATACTATAGAGAAGGCAGCTGGATCGTTCACATATTATCTAGAAATAGTGACGCTTATGTAAAAACGCTGGATTGCTAAAAATGCTGAACAGAAAGGACAGCATGCATTCGAGACTGGCTTTTGCTAATTGATCTGGTAGCAAAGTTCTGAACTTTGCGGAGCGACACATGCGTCTCGTTTATTAATCAGTATGGTGACGGAAAGAGCCAGTTCGCTACCGAGCTGCAGAACACTGACATAGGTTTGTCTGTAGTCGCGACGCTCAGTGGGGTGGCTCGCTATCTGTTACGTGATCGAGCCACATGTTGGCCGAACTCAGATAGCATGAATGGAATGAATGTCAGAGAGATAGCAGGCCGTTTCTGGGCAGCGTATTACCAGTGATCCTCAGATCCGGCTCAAGTGACGTGGGAGGCACAAGCGCTTATTTGATCCGGCCGATATGTCTGTGTGTGACGCCAGAAGACAAACACAGCGGGGACGTAGCCAAGGGAGGGGGCGGGGGGGCACGGGGCCATGGCCTCCCTGAGCAGACCGAATTTACACTAGGTACAATGCTATTCTGCGACGACCTGACCCCACGGTTAACAACACTTGACTGAGGAACGAAATTGTATTTTACCACTGACCCCCCCATCCCCCTAAAAAATCCTGGCTACGTGCGTGCGTCACAGACTGCAAATCCTGTGTCGTAAATCGTGACGTTGGTGGTATACAGCGCAGCATACCACAGGGGAGGGACTGGACGGAGCGAATTGTGGTCGTGCTGAATGGTGACATTCCGGAACCAGCCGTCATTTCCATATCACTACCACAATACTGTGCATTGTTCGAACCGAACCCTCTGTGGCCATATCAGACAAATAGCCGACTGTAGGTATGTGTGTCGCAGCATACCTTCGCCGGTTCTGTAGTCTTTTTACAGCTCAGGATTTTTCCCTATGGAAAAAACACAATTCTAAAGAATAGTGCTGTTACTTGTTTCACATAGGGCTAAAAATCCTTCGGTTTTCTCAGCGATTATTAACCAACGTATAACTGCGTAAGTGTGACCGTGGGAAACCGCCATAACACTCACGCACTGAAGACTAACGCCGTATTGAACCCACGAGAAGGTGTCACGGACGCTAATAAGAGTCGCAGCTCACCGGGGGTCGTGTTATTGGACAGAGTGCTGGCCACAACGGGTGGGAATAATCTGACGCTGGCACTGACTGGGGTCAAAACCCTGACCAAGACGCGACTGGGTTCGTTCCTGCCATCTGGACAGTGAACACCATTAGGCACGGGCATACCAGTACGGAGTCTAATTTCATGTCATGCCTAAAATACGAGCCATTGTATCCACATAGCATGTTTGATGCGTAACATAACAACCATTGTATCCACATGTTATAGAAATACTGGACAGATGGGTCTACAATTCCCCCAAAGACGGCTTACGCCTTTGCATATATTCGCAGATCTTATGTTACCATAGTTGGATCGAAAGGATCGCGAGCAAAATTAGCATATGAGAAAGCTTCACGGAAGCCCACTTTGTCAGACTCCCGAGTGGTCTCAAGACTCATGGGATGATGGCCCATAATCTGCCATATTTGGTGCACGGCTGGCAGTGGCTGTTGTGTGACATCCAGTTGCGCAGGATGTCTCCGCCGTCCCCATATAGGGCAGGCGCGGATCCAGGGAGGGGGCGCTAGGGCGCCCCCTGAGTCGGTTTGCAACCATGGCGCGCCCGTACGGCGCGCCCGGAGGGCGTAACTTTTTTGTATGTCGCACCCCCCTTGACCGAAATTGTGGATCGGCGCCTGTAAGGTACAGAGTATAGAGACTCACCATGATTGGTGCACAGCGGGCAGCTCTGGTATACAGAGTATAGAGACTCACCATTGATTGGTGCCACAGCGGGCAGCTTTGGTATACAGAGTTATAGAGGACTCACCATGCAGGTTTGGTGCACAGCGGGCAGCTTTGGTATACAGAGTTTTATAGAGACCTCACCATGATTTGGTGCACAGCGGGCAGCTGTATAAGAGTATGAGATAATGATTGGGTGCACAGCGGGCAGCTTTGGTATACAGAGCATAGAGACTCACCATGATTTGGTGCACAGCGGGCAGCTTTGGTATACAGAGTATAGAGACCACCATTGATTGCGTGCACAGCGGGCAGCTTTGGTATACAGAGTATAGAGGACTCACCATGATTGGTGCACAGCGGGCAGCTCTGGTATTACAGAGTATAGAGACTCCACCATGATTGGTGCACAGCGGGCAGCTCTGGTATACAGAGTATAGAGACTACCATGATTGGTTGCACATGCGGGCAGCTCGGCTACACAGAGTAGAGACTCACCAATTGATTTGGTGCACAGCGGGCAGCTCTGGTTACACAAGAGTAGAGACTCGACCATGATTGGTGCACAGCGGGCAGCTTCTGGTATACAGGAGTTATAGAGACTCACCATGATTGTGTGCACAGCGGGGCAGCTCTGGTATACAGAGTATAGAGACTCACCATGATTGTGCACAGCGGGCAGCTTCTGGTATACAGAGTATAGAGAACTCACCATTGATTGGTGCACAGCGGGCAGTCTTGGTACACAGAGTAGAGACTCACCATGATGTTGCACAGCGGGCACCTGGTATACAAGTATAGAGACTCACATTGATTGGTTGCACAAAGCGGGCAAGCTTTTTTTTTCTTGGCTTTATTTTAAAAGACCCAGGAGGAGTATAGAGGACTCACCATGATTGGTGACACAGCGGGCCAGTCTGCGTATACAGGAGTTATGAAGACTCACCATGATTGGTGGCACAGCGGGCAGCTCTGGTTACAGGAGTATAGAGACTCACCATGATTGGTGGCACAGCGGGCAGCTTCTGGTGTTACAGAGTATAGAGACTACATGATTTGGTGCACAGCGGGCAGCTTTGGTAACAGGAGTATAGAGACGTCACCATGATTGAGTGCACAGCGGGGCAGCTCTGGTATTACATGAGTATAGAGACTCACCATGATTGGTGCACAGCGGGCAGCTCTGGTACACAGAGTAGAGACTCACCTATGATTGGGTGCACAGCGGGCACTCTGGTACACAGAGTAGAGACCTCACCATGCATGGACTCCTGCCACAGCGGGGCAGCTCTGGTAACAGAGTAGAGACTCACATGGATTGGTGCACAGCGGGCAGCTCTGCGTACACAGAGTAGAGACTCACCATGATTGGTGCAACAGCGGGCAGCTCTGGTATACAGAGTATAGAGACTCACCATGATTGGTGCACAGCGGGCAGCTCTGGTACACAGAGTATAGAGACTCACCATGATTGGTGCACAGCGGGCAGCTCTGGTACACAGAGTAGAGACTCACCATGATTGGTGCACAGCGGGCAGCTCTGGTATACAGAGTATAGAGACTCACCATGATTTGGTGCACAGCGGGCCAGCTCTTGGTACACAGAGTAGAGACTCACCATGATTTGGTGCACAGCGAGGCAGCTCTGGTTACACAGAGAGAGACTCACATGATTGGTGCACAGCGGGCAGCTCTGGTATACAGAGTAGAACTCACCATGATTGGTGCACAGCGGGCAGCCTTCTGGGGTACTGGGGTCATGAACACGCTGTAGCCACCGCTCATGGTGCAGGCGTCGGTGAATTTTTCGTTTCATTCCCTGGTCGAACGCATTTCCGCCACCACTGGGCAGTTGTCGTCGGAAAGGTCCGCAGAGATCCGGCGGAGAGAGGTCACGTCTGAAAACACAGGTCACGGGTCAGATCACAGGTCACAGGTCACATGTCACAGGTCAGGTCACGGTCAACAATGGTACGGCGCGGCGCAGAGAGGTCACTTCTGAGGTCAGACGAGATACGGGCTGATACGGTGCGATCTTTCCGATGTGTGTGGCTGGCCGAGTTGCCTTCATCTAAATTGTATAGTTTGCATAAATCAAAGACAACTGGTGTCATAGGAGAGAACATTTCGGTAAGCGGTGCAGTATGATAACTTTTGGAAAACATAACAACAAAGCGAGCATATCTTAGTGAACTTTAGCTCCTGTAAATCCCAGGAGAATGTTTGAGTACTGCAGTGCAGCGGTACTCAACAGCACTGGCGAGCTGAATGATTATAGATACTGGCTGCGATGGATTATAGTGAAAGGCGGAAGCTGGTAGTGACACGGGATTAGACCGCTCAGGGAGGGACCCGGTCCGGCGGTGGCGCCGTCCGCACCACTGATCCAGCGATAACGAGGCTGTGTGCTGTGTAGGGGATTTTTCCGATCATGTCAGCCGGCTCGGAAGTCGCCACCGCTCCGTCACGACCTAAACGAACAGGCCGCGGCGCGGGGAGTTGTGCCGCCTCCAAAAAAGTCCGTCCACAACACTGACCGAAAAAACGCCGGCGGCGGCGACAGCTGGGAGCGGGTGCGGCCGATGGTGGCTGTGCTCTGTGCAGCTGGGCCAGCCTCCACCCTCTCTGACCGCCGCGGTGGTCAGAGACCGGAGTCACCGGAGACGGTGACTGAGTTATCACCATCGAGGGCGGACTGAGGACTGAGGAGGGAGCCACGCTGGGGGGCTGTCCTACAGCATGTGCCGACCCGATGGTCTCCGCCTGTTTCGTACCATCCGAAACATTTTATGTCTTGTGTGTCCAGCATTTCCCAGCACCGGCCCCGCAGCCTGTGAGGCGTCAGCTGGTCTGCCCCGAGGCACCCCACAGCCGCTGGCCGGGCGACCAGCCAGAACGCGGTCTGTTGCAGGGTGCAGGGAATAGGGTTGGCCAGGATAAAGACAGTGTCAGAACTTCAGAAAGCGGTTTCCAACGAACAGTTTTTAATAAGCGGTGCTATCAATCCACCGATCAGTATTAAACGCTGAAAGATAAAGCTGTCAGAAACCATCTTTTTCAGGTCCGTGGCCTCAGGACGACGCAGAGTGCAAGGCGGTAACTCTGCCGACGGCTAGCAATACCGATTGGAAGGTGTTACTATAGCAGCTCACCGTGCTGGCAAAGTAGTTTTAGCATCGCACAAATGATGTATATAAAATACCTATCATGTAAGTACGTGAACCAAGCTTCAATCGATACCCGATCAATTGAATCTCATTTTCCTAAACATACAAAATATTCTTCTCATATCAGCATTTGGCTCCCGTTCCGTCTCCGCCGCGGCCTCAGGTCACGTCGGCTCATCCCAGACACCCGTTGTCTGCCGCTGGTTTCAGATCAGCAGGACGGCGCTGAATTCCTCGCGCGGTCGACACGTGTGTCAAACGGGCCAGAGGAGCCGACCCAGTTCACATGGCAGACTGCCCTCCACTCCGTCACCGTCACACCGGCGAGACACGCGGCCCTCGCCACGTGCTCTGACGTCAGCATCGGCAGCGACGGGGACCGAAACACCGTCGGCGGCGGCGGCGGCGGCGGCGGCGGCGGCGGCGGCGGGACCACGTGGGTTGCGCCATCTGGCGGAACGTCGCCGCCGACGATGCGTCACTTCCGGCGTCCAGGGTCGTGTGCCGACGTGACCGGACCGGCAGACAGCAGGCCGTGACGTGTTCCCAGCCGGCGGAACGGACACCCCACACCTCTCTCGACCCTCCCATCCGTACCGGGCCGGGGGCAGGAGGGCACCAGAGCCGAGCTTACTCTGCCAAGTGGATAACTCGACGCGTCTGAGTTCTGCCACACATCATACTGGAGTGCGCAAATCAAGGTCATCCGTTGCCAGTATGCTCATTGACTTTAAATTTAAACAAATCTGCTTTATTAACTTTCGCAATATGAGTTCACACGTACACGTCGACGTCCAACCTTCTTAAAACTAGCCCTGAGACCCGCCTCCATCTCGGGTTTGCCACACACGTGCCCGGCCAGAGGGCGTGCGCACCCTTCTGTTCCTCTTTTCTCGGGTCCTGTGCCGGCGGAAGGTGGCAATGACCAGCGGCGGCCACTTGGTCAGAGCCGACACTATAGGCCAGGTCACCAGGGCGGCAGCGTGCGGCACTGCACACTGATTATGCATACTGAGCTGTGGCGACAACCGGCCCGACAAGAGACGCCGCAGAAACCGCGTCAATTCGCCGCTCGAAACGAGACGCTGCCGCCGCTGCAATGACGTTACATACACGCGATGGGAGAAACCGTGCATACCAATAGCAAAGAAGGAGCACAGTAGGTACACAGTGAATACGAGACGAGTGGCCGACTTCTCAACACCGCTGTCGTGTCGGGAGTGTGGTACAATATTCACGTGCTCTCCTAGAGCTTCATTCGAGATCAGATGACCTCAAATTAAATCGGCTTAGCGACA
The DNA here is from genome assembly GCA_014673585.1 of Semibalanus balanoides. NCBI lineage: Eukaryota > Metazoa > Arthropoda > Thecostraca > Balanomorpha > Balanidae > Semibalanus > Semibalanus balanoides. The sequence goes on along the minus strand of VOPJ01011834.1, from coordinate 16,410 downwards.
CCTGCAAGGCGTTCTCCGTAGTCGGCATCGGACACCAATCGTGCACATTTACCGAGTTATGTTGACAAAACAGTGGTACAACCACATGTCGCTTGTATGGGGAAATATGACAGGTATATGTCAACATTGTCCAACAACTGTTCTGTAACTCAACACAAAGCAAACGTTCCGACAAAGAGCCCGGGTCGGGCTGTTAGGCTCAGCCTTGGCGGCTTTTCGAAGCACGCCCGGTTACAAGCAGGCCGTATATCGTACCATCTCCAACTAAAGTCCAACTAAAGTACATGAAGCCGTTCAACATGGACACGACAGCGGAACCTCACTGATCTTTACAAACTCTGGTGCATACAATATCGCATTAGTACCGCTACTTACCGCTACTTATGAGTTTCATTCCTCTCAAGAATAGGCTATTTGCTCATAATAACGGTGAAATGCATATGCACTTAGTGCAGTTTTGGTAAATTCAACACACGAGCAATTTAAAGTATAAATAGCCGTTAAAACGATTATCGTAAACAAAGATATAACGTTTAAACGAGCTGTAGTTAAACCAAAACTTTACCAAGTTACATACATTTTAGCCATAATTAAGCGACCACGTCGAGGGATTACATAATATTCAGCTTAATAATTATGTAAAACAATCAGTATGATAATTGAATAATAATCAAATACCAATACTCGAATGACTCTAAATTGCTACAATACGCAAGACTTCAATCTACGTTGCTTAATAATTATGTAAAACAATCAGTACGATAATTGAATAATAATCAAATACCAAATGCAAATACTCGATGACTCTAAATTGCTACAATACGTAAGACTTCAATCTACGTTTAACGTAGAAAACACGAGCCGTTTTCTGTTGCCTGGTTGTGTATATCGATACCCGTTGATTAATTCACGCAGATAACACTTCTCAGCTCTCGCCTCCCACACCCACAGTGACAGACCCACGCAACAAGTTATACGACTGCTTGGTGTGCGGGGTGAATTTATCACGGACGTTATCGGATCGTATTCCCATTAACTACCTTCCTCTCGACATGTTTTTAGACAGCCGTCGTACTTCCTTACGGATATGAGACGATAAAGCACCAAATGCAGCCCACACGGAACATGCTAAAATTGAAGCTAAACATTCGCATAAACCATGTCTTGGGTTTGTAATTTACCTTGGTACTTGGCGCTGGCCATGGTTGAACGTCTCGCGAGCAGCGCTCAGCGAAACTTCCGGAGTAAGCCCCACACAGTCCGTCACTGACGCCTCTCACTGCAGCGTCACCAGTTCCGATCCGTCACAGCGTCACGGCGCGCACCTCCCTCGACCCCCGCGCGTCACCGACTGGCTCGCGGCCGCCTCCTGCTTCATTCACAAACCCGGTCCGGCAGCAGCGGCGGCGGCGGCGGCGGCGGCGGCGGCCGGTCGGTACCGCCTCAGACACCGCCGCCACTGACGTCACCGGCGGCACGCGTCCGCCGCGCACCACTGACGTCATATGCAGCGTCATCTGACGCATCACCGGCCTGTCCCGTGTGCACGAAACATAGCCGGGGGTGGCGCAACAAGCGTCACCTGTGTGCGCACCTGGATAGTTCGGGAACTGGTGCGGCGCCGATGTCAGCGGCCGTACCCACTACCCAGGTAACTCGGCACAGGTGGGCCGTCTGGGCCCGGGGCTGGGACCAGGCCGGGTGGTGACAGTGCGAGGGCGGTGACGTGATTTATCCACCCGCCGTTCCCGTCTTCCCCACGGAGCCGCGCGTGCTGCCGCGGGCCGCTGCAGGAAGCTATCTCACGAGTCACGAACCGATCCCCATCCTCCCACGCCGGAGGGTGCCTTCCATCGCCAGCAGACACTCTCGGCGACCTAACACTGGTGCCTGTGACGTGTTAGTTTCGCTGGCCCGTGCGGACACAGGTCGCCGTCCGTCGCGGCCGCCGCGCATTACCATTCAGCGCACGTGCCGGCGAGCAAACAATCCAGTCCGCGGCACGTCACCCATCGGCTGTCGGCGGTGGCGGAACAGTGGCGGGGAGAGGCACGCCCGCAGGTCGTGATGCCTCTCCACCGCCGCCGCAGACCAGTGGCATGTTCACCTGCCGACCGCTGGAATCGGTCAGCTGTGACCGTGAGGTCTGCGGTGAGGGAGTGACCGCCACGCCTGCCAGATGTCAGCTGTTGTGGTTCGTGGTCAGTGAGGAGCGATCGACGATCGGCAGTCTGCGGTGACTGCGGTGACTGCGGTGACTGCGGTGACTGCTCCGGTGACCGGGCGGTGACAGGGTCACGTGTCGGTCAGCAGGGTGACCTCGGCACCGCTCCGGAGACGGATCTATCTCTGCTGGACTCGGCCGCAGACGGACGGCAGGCCGTCCTCCCGGCGATCCGATTGAACGATATCGGTACAACTTTACTGCTCTGTTTATCGAGACGTCCGGGGCGGGGCGACATTTTATGTGATGTCTTAATTTGAACACGCTGCTTTCCATTGCAAACGAAAGACACTGATAAGAACGGATGGACGTTAAGTTAAAAGCAAATCGAACTGCCAAAGTGCATTGACACATTGAAAGGCGAAAAACTTAAAATAAAACGCAAGCATTTACGAACGTGGAGTGATACAGATCAAAGGTATAGAGTGGGTAGGAATAGATAGTTCATAGACCCGACTGCGTTACATATTCTTATACCAACACTTTTTTAAATCATGAACAGAGACCGTCTTTGACCGGAGGTTGTTGAGCGGGCGCTGCAGCTGACTCACACGCCCCTAAAAGGGAATAGTTCACCTTGAAAAAAAAACGAGAAAAAGCTCAGAAATGATGAAGAGAAGCAGAAATTAAGTATCAGTATACTAGTAAGTCAAAAAACCTATATTAACGCGGAAAAAGCAAACTTAAAATGTCAATTTATATTTGGTTGATAATCATTATTTTTTCCTCAAAGTACAATGCGAAATCAGCTGGTGAGAAGCACGCAACGTTCATCGATTTAGTGAGGGATGTCGTGTCGCTATACATGGTGGTACTTGCCAAGTACTGTTGAAGATTTGCCGAAAATACAAACGCTGTTGAAAACCATCACCGTACGTACGTGCTTTAAAAATAGGTATTCGTCACTATTATATTTCACTTATGAAAGTGTAGCTGTCCGCCATCGTCACTCACTGTCCGTGCTCTGGGCGTCCGTCTGGATTATGTGCACCCAAGTGGCCATGCACGGTCTACAACGTCACTTGGCGTACCGGCCTCGCCGGTCGGCTGCCTATCACTCAGCGCCGCGGCTGCGCCGCGGGGCGCCAATCAAACAGCGCACGCGCGTACTGGTACGAGTGGGGTTCGGTGAGGGGGGAGGGCAGTCAACAATTTGTACGCGAAAGCCATGGAACGTTCAGCCAGCGCTGAACGCACGCATACCACAGAACCGTTGTTTATAAAATTTCTATAGAAGATCGTATAAAATCAAAAATTCCATGCATAGCATTACCTGACAAAGTTCATTTTGCAATTAAACAAGAATGAGGTACTGAAACCAGTAGTTTTGTCCAAGCACTTACACTTTCCCCAAGTTTCTTACGTCATCTGTGCGTCATAATGCATTACGTCATCTCAGCCAAAATCACCAATCAGCGATTGGAGTTACCGGGTATACCCGGCCCGACTTTTAGGACTGAATATAAATAATTTAGAGTTTCTTGGAAAATGTTGAAAGCGTACACAATCATTTTTCGAGCATGCGCCACAACTTGGGCTATCTCACTCCAAAACCCTATGTTAAAGGAACTATTCCCCTTTAAGTCAATCGCTACAACAAGCACAAATACGATTCAACTTGTTACTCAACAACCCAGTCCTCCAAGCAATGATCGCCGAGGCCCAACCCGTCACGAAGACGTGACGTGATGTGGCTGTTTGATGTGGCGTGACGTGATGTATGTGATATTTGATGTGATGTGACGTGACGTGAATGTGATGACGTGGACGTGTGTGATGAACGTGATTGATTGATGGACGTATGTGAATCAGATGTGTGTGATGTGATATGACGTGACGTTCAGGCTCTATCACCAATGCACCGGTGTCAACACCGCACAGACTACAGTGCACAGACTACAGTGCACAGACTACAGTGCACAAACTACAGTGCACAGACTACAGTGCACAGACTACAGTGCACAGTGCAAAGTGCACACTGCGAGCTGTCGGCGGACACCTGCCCGTGCCCAGTTCCGGCCGGCTATAAATCAGTGACATAGTTATCTTAGCGATGCAGTGATACTGATAGTTTTATGGTGATCCGCGCCCACAATAGAACAGTGAACCACTCGACAATGGAGATATTAATTGAACCCCGTCATTTAAGTACTCCATCACTTTTCTGCATGATCGACTAAAAAAAGCTGACGTACCAAAACTTTCGAAACAGCAAGGCTCCATTCATTGCAACCGTATAGCTTTTAAGTCCAGTATTTTTCACCGACGCCAAGGTTCATCCGGAGCGAAGACCAGTTTGCCTTCGCCGACATCAGTGTCGTGTGTGACAATGTGGCTTTGGCCGACATCAGTGTCGTGTGACAATGTGGCGGCAGTTCGGAGTGTGTCAGCTCATAACAGAGCAGTGTCAGAGCAGTGTCATTACAGAGCAGTGTCACGTCCCGGTCAGCCTGCCACCGGGGAGCTGATCGGCGCTGAGCGCGGCCTGACACGACCTGACACGACATGACAGCCGGGTGACACAACCTGACACGATATGACACCTGGGTGACACAACCTGACACAACATGACAGCCCGGGTGACACGGCCTGACACGACATGACACCCGGGTGACACGACCTGACACGACATGACAGCCGGGTGACACGACCTGACACGACATGACACCCGGGAGTGACAACGGACAGAAATACTCCACGACGAGGTCGGGTGAGTCAGGTAGGCCGGTCCTGGATCGCAGAGAGGAGGGCTCTCAGCGCCAACATAGTTGATCAGGTGAGTCATGGCGGCGGAGGCATCAGGTAGTAAGGGGCTCCCGGCCCCCGACCGACCAGACCCGACACCTCCGGTCCGGCATTGCCAGCACCGTCACGTCTGCAAGTACCGGTCCGGCAGAGGCAGCCTCCGTCCCCGTATGGAAGTGACCCCGGCATGGGCTGCAATCACAATCGACACTCCCTGCAGCGCGGCCTCAGAAGACCTCCAGAGGCCGCTGGAGGCCACTGGAGGCCGCCGGATGTTGTATGACCGCCTTCAATACCGTAAAGGTCCGTCGGATCTCCGACTACACCTGCAGCGTCGCGCCCAGCCGTGGGCAGCATCCATTAATGTGGTGCTGCAGGACCGAAGCAGGAGCGAAGGTTCGTCAGGTAGGCCGGTCCTGGTAGGCCGTCAGGTAGGCCAGTCCTTACATCCTATGTATATTGAAGCAAGTCTCCAGGTTCAAACTGAGGTAAGTGTCGACTTGTCGAGGTTAGTGGAAGGGCTCCCTCGTATCCTCCTCCTGAGTCACATCCTCTGCACCAGACCCAGCAGCGCGCGGCAGCACCTGACTCACAGGAGGAACTGGTGGGCCCGTCACTGCCTTTCTCTCTCTCGCGGAAGCGGCTCCCATCAGCGGCTTCCGTTCCATTCCAGGTCAGCCGGGAGACGGGTGGAATCTGATGGCCTTGCCCTGCCCACTCCGGGTGCACTGCGCGCCACTGTGTCAGCCCATGGGCACGCCCTCAGTCGCTCGTCAGTGGTCAGCCCTCTGAGGCCGAGGGTGCCGCTGCTGGCTTCCCGTCCCTCTAAGGCCGGGGTGCCGCTGCTGGCTTCCGCGTTCCGGTGGTGGGAGGAGGCCACAGGGGTGTGTCACCCCCCCGGTACTGACCCAGCTCTCTGTGCTGTTACCTCTTCTCAGAATATTATGGGCCGGTCAGCACCAGAGTACGCACCTAACAGTCTTCTCGTTGACCGTGATGTCAAGCCAGTCGCAGCCTGCTAATGACACAGTAAGTACCTCCTGTTGTAGATGTCATTCCGCATAAGAGCGCCACACGTGCCATGACCTGGTTGCTGATACATGTGGTGGCTGAAGTGCGTCTCAATAATGAGCCGGCGTGGAATGACGTCTGCAGTGCTGTTACAGTGGACTGCTATCGGCACGGCCAGAGCCGAACGAGGTCACTTTTTTAGTCCGGTACTAATCGCGTACTTGACGATAAACCGATAGCCGCTTCACTCATTCATTACATCGTGAAGTGCAGACTGGTTATTGATTCAACTTTTTTTGGAACGATTCAATCACAACTCATTTGGGAACATGAATGATTCAATCACCATTCACCGTTTGATTCATGGATAACAATTTTGAGAAATCGTTTTTCCCAATTATATTTTTATCAATTATATTTATCTTGTATATTTATTATATTTATCAAATTATATATATCCTTTATATATACAATTACATTTACAAAACATATTTTGATCAATTCACGTTTGATTCAACATTGAAACAAGATTTAACAATATTTTGATCAAATCAGCCTTGTTTCAATGCGGGGTTTGATTCAATCACAATTCTTGAATCAAAGATCTGGTGGTGAATTAAATATTTTGTATTCAAGGGATTTTGATTGAACGATTCCATTCGATTCAATCACAGTCGAATCAAAAACCAGTCTGGCTTAATGCCTTTGTCCCGTCATTTGACTCTTCATATCATTTACTCGCCCGATTATCTCCACACGGCAATCTAAATCGCACCAATTGTCTTATTAAACGCCGCCGTTTCACAAACCTGTCCAACTAGCGCCTCTATTCCGCTGCTATAATGGCCCATTAGCCGAGGAAGCAGTTCGGTGGCGGCAGCTCTCCGGCTGCAGTCGCTTCAGAGCTGCAATGCAGTGTCCGAGGCCGCAGTCAAAGCAGAGCTGCAAGTCAGCCAGCTCGGGCTGACTCGCCGGCTCGCTCCTGTTTTGTTCCGCGGCAGTTTTTGAGCAGCAATTAGGCTAGAGCGATGACTGATGATACCTTCTCTTCCAATCCGGCGCGAAAGTGGCGGGTCAGATAATTGTTTCTCGGCAGCAGCAGTTGGGTGAGCGTCGACAAAGGGGCGGCCGATGGCATGGCGGCTGCTCCGGAGCCAGCCGCCGTCGACAAAAACGGCAGCTCTCCGCCATGGTCGTCTCCCCTGCCGCGCCACTCGACTGCAGAGCCAACACTGCTATCTGCCATCCATTAGCGGGCTGAATGAGGCAGCCGATAAAAATACCACCGCCTGGCGTATCAGCCACCGCTTTTGTAGAGACACGAAACCACCGACAAATCCCAAGCAAAACATGGGAAAAATACGTCATCGCCAGCACAAATCTTAGAGGCTGGTGACATGCCGCTTTTATACCAATGACTAAGCTTGTCTCAGTCGAATAAACATGAAAAACACAAGCACTCGGCAAAGCCGGGCTTATGGTGGCGGCGCCACCACCTCGGCGTCCCAGCCGCGGCTCAGTGTTGTAAATGGCGAGGAGGAGGGTGGCGTGGGGCTTACGGCGCGACAAGATTACATGGCATGGACACACGGCGGCATTATTGGTGGTGCCACAGTTTGATGAAACAGAAGCAGAAGCAGTTGCAGGCTCCCGGAGAAGCTATGGCGCAATGCATGTGGATCATTACCAGAGCTTAGACAGATTAGAAACCGAGCTTTATCCAGGAGCAACAGATGGTTTGCTTAGATACGAAGAAGATATCAGGATATTTTTGCAAGTTGATTTCAATCACTCAAAACGATTTCATTCAGGCTCCACAGAAGGTACCTAACAGACGCTTTTTTCGGACTATTAACGGGACTAACATCGGATCAGATCACAAACATCACTTTTCAATATGATCCAATAAAAAACTCTCCAAATCTACTGAAGTTAAAACATGCCAACCAACCATCACTCCTAATCCAGACCACCGAAACCTCAGCCACCGCCGCCGCCACCGCCGCCGCCGCCGCCACCGCCACCGCCGCTGCCGCTGCCGCTGCCGCTGCCGCTGCCGCTGCCGCTGCCGCTGCCGCTGCCGCTGCCGCTGCCCAGCTGCCGCCTGCTGCTGCTGCTGCTGCTGCTGCTGCCGTTGCTGCTGCTGCTGGTTGCTGCTGCGCTGCTGCTGCTGCTGGCTGCTCTGCTGCTGCTGCTTGCTGCTGCTCTGCTGCTGCTGCGCTGCTGCTGCTGCTTGCTGCTGCTGCGCTGCTGCTGCTGCTAGCTGCTGCGCCTGCTGCTGCTGCTGCTGCTGCTGCTGCTGCCTGTGAGCCGAGCCGTGGGTCGGCGCCGGGGGACGGCACAGGACCGATCTGATGTTCACACCTCTGCTTTGCGCCCCCGGACTCACTGTAATCCCGGCCCCGCCACAGTCGCCGCTCTATCACCGCCACCGCCGCTGCCAGACAGCGGCGGTGACGCCTCCTCGCAGACCGGCGTGACCGCGCACGCGACCACATATACCGCCCAGGAGGCTCCGTGCTAGGGGTGTAGGACCCTTTTCAGCTGGAGTGGCTCAGACCCCCCCCCCATTCGCTTCAGAGTTCAGCCCCCCCCAACTTGGATGATGAAGTGGGTCAAATTCGGTGAGAAATATGTATTTTGATAATATTGATAGTACTTAAAACGATTTTTCCCAAGCTCACCCCCCCAATTCGTCTGAAGAAGCTACGCCCCTGCTGCTCCATGCTGAGCCCACTGAGTCCGGAGCGGGAGCAACGCACACCACTATTAGCAGTCAGGAGTCCCGGGATGTGCTCCAAATTTGAACGTTGCGCTCATAAGCTCAGGGCGTGCTCAGACGTTTCGCGACGCTCTTAGGGGCGTCATGGGAAATGCTCCGGCGTCTCGTATGTGCTCTGTGTTCCCAGTATGCACTTGCAGACGTGCTCAGTTACCCGTGGTGTGGGGACGTGCCTGTTGACACTGCCCTGCGACCTGTCGCCCTGTGGGCTGCAGCTGACCCGGCGGAGGGAGGGGAGGGGAGTGGAGGGAGGGGAGGGAGGGGTGGCGCTGTTGCAGCTGTAGGGGATGCGTCATGAGTGCTGCTCAGCCGGTCCTCCGTCATCGGCGACACAGCCGGGGCGTGACGGGTGGTCGAGTGAGCGATGTGACCCGGTCAGCTGCCGCCGCGCCCCGTTCCGTGCTCCGTCCCCCCGGTTTGGGGGGGGTTTTTTCTTTGTTTTCCCGCCTCTCTGTTGGGGGTTGTCCGTGTTGTCCCGTGTTGTCCCGTGTCGTCCCGTGTCGTCCCGTGTCGTCCCGTGTCATCGCTGTGTCGTCCCGTGTCGTCCGTGTCGTCCCGCTGGGTCGTCCTGTCCACTCCTTGTGTCGTCCCGTGACGGTTCCTGTGTCATCCCTGTTCGTCCCGTGTCGGTCCTGTGTCGACTCGTGTCGTCCCGTGTTGTCACCTGTCATCCTGTGTCCGTCCCGTGTCGTCCCGTGTCGTTCCCGTGGTCATCTCTGTGTCGTCCCGTGTCGTCCGTGTCGTGCCCGTGTCATCGTCTGTGTCAGCCCGTGTCGTCCGTGTCGTCCCGTGTCGTCCGTGTCGTTCTCCGTGTCGTCCCGTCGTCGTCCCGTAGGATCATCCTGTGTCGTCCCGTGTCGTCCCGTGTCATCGGCCCCTGTGTCATCCTGTGTCCGTCCTGTGTCGCATCCCGTGTTCGTCCACCGTGTCATCCTCGTGTCGTCCGTGTCGTACCCGTTCATCCTGTGTGAGTCGCGGCGTGCGTCGTGTGTCGACTCGTGCGTCCCGTTCGGTCGTGTTTGGTCCGTTCGTCGTCCGTGTTGTCCCCGTGTTGTCCCGTGTTGTCCCGTTGACGTCCCGTGTTGTCCCGTGTCGTCCCGTGTCGTCCCATGTCGTCCCGTGCCGTCCCGTGTCGCCCCGCGTCGTCCCGTGTCATCCCGTGTCGTCCCGTGCCGTCCCGTGTCGTCCCGTGTCGTCCCGTGTCGCCCCGTGTCGTCCCGTGTCGTCCTGTGTTGTCCCGTGTCGTCCCGTGTCGTCCCGTGACGTCCCGTGTCGTCCCGTGACGTCCCGTTTTGTCCCGTGTCGTCCCGTGATCCCCGTTGTCGTCCCGTGTTTCAATCTCCTGTGTCGTCCAGTGTATCGTCCTGGTTGTCGACGTCCGTGTCGTCCCGTGTTGTCCGTGTCATCCTTGTCGTCCTCCGTGACGTCCCGTGTCGTCCGTGTTGTCCCTGTGTCATCCTGTTGTCGTTCCAGTGACGTCCCGTGTCGTCCCGTGTCGTCCCGTGTTGTCCCGTGTCGTCCCGTGTCGCCCCGTGTCGCCCCGTGTCGTCCCGTGTCGTCCCGTGTCGTCCCGTGTCGTCCTGTGTCGTCCTGTGTCGTCCCGTGTCATCCTGTGTCGTCCCGTGTCGTCCCGTGTCGTCCCGTGTTGTCCCGTGTTGTCCCGTGTTGTCCCGTGTAGTCCTTCTGATGGAAGGATGCAGGGAGTGCTTTATGAGACGTACCAGAGTGCGGGGAGGACCAAGGGGAGGCGGACGCCGACAGCAACCGAATATTAGGATGAATTGACGAGGGGTGCGAACAAGAGGAAGATGTGTAGATGTATACAAGGGATTCGTGTAGATGCGTATAGGTGAATATGTGGAGATGCACACAAGGGATTCGTGTAGATGTAACGATGTGTAGATATGTATATGTTTGTGTAAATGCGCCACGCCGCACGCGTCACTCCGATGTCGCTGTGAGGACACACACGAACAGCGAACATGTCAACTTGTGTACCTGGAGGCCACATGGTTTAATATTTCCTCGTCATGATGTGACTGTGTAGTAAGTTAAGGCTAGCAGCTGTCTGTACATTGCGTCACCCAAAGTCTTATCGTCCCTGCAAGCACGCCGATCTCAGCCGGTCTGGTTTCGGCACAAACAAATCCGGCAAACTAGTGGAATGGTGTTGTTCGTTGTGAAGCCAAGGCACCGGGCCGAATTTAGCCTTGGATCAGACCAGCCGTCCAACACCGGCGACAGTCGATTTATTAAGACGCCTGGCCGGGGGACGGGGACGAAGGGGGGGGGGACGTGCACGGCACGTGGCTGACACCATGTCCAGCCGACGGAGTCATAACTTTTCCTGCCGCACCTGATGTCAGGGGACGAGTGACGAGCACAGGGTGGCCTGTGTGTCACTCCGCCCGAGACGAGCGGCCACCCAGCCAGCCGGGACGGCACGCCGGTCTGCCGGGCACCACCTGACCGTCACCACAGAGCTGCCATACTGACTGACCGGTGACGTCACACCGTCTGACCGGTGACAACTGCCGCACGCGCCGCGAACGTCGCCACAGCTGCAGAGCCACTTCGGAAATGCCGCCCATGGGAGCGGCGACAGTTGTGTCAGTTGTTGTGACAGTTGCTGTGTTGCCCTTTAATTCCCGGTTTACGGTGGTGCATTATTTATAAGTGGAGGGTGCGGTGTCTAGCAGATGCTGTCAGGACCGGCTTATCAACAGTACTGTAACCGCGGTACGCTTAAAGGGATACTGCCACCCCCGGAGGATTTCTAAAAAGCAACTTAAATTGATGGTGGGGATCAACAATCGTGTTTGCTCTAAATGCTCATGCTCAATCTTGCACATGCAGTATCTAAAGCAACGTATCGGGAAAATATTGATTTATTTATTTCTGAATCAAAAACGTTGGTCCCAGCTGTGCTCAGCACTAAATTCATAATTGCTGCTCTCCGATCCAATTTGGCTGTCAAATTGGCGAAACTGTTAAGTGTCCAAGAAGCCTGCCCAAAGTTGAAGCGTCCGAATTCGCCGAGACTGTGACTTGGTAAAGTATATCTGTGTTATAAGGTAACGTCACAATCTTTTACGGCCAAAAAGTCGAGCCATAACCATTCTTGCTGTTTTATTATATGAAAGAAGTTCAGGTTGTTGAAAATATAATTAACTGCATAGGCATTTTAATTTCAAAGTGCCCTGACGCAATGTTGATGTTGAGTTTGCAATATTCAAAAGAAAATACAAGTCCGAAAAGAAGTGATTATAAATAGTGATGTGGCGACTCCAATTTATGAATGCTTGCCAGGCATTGAGTGGTGCAAATGTACTTTTTGATCTAACGCGGGGAGTTTCGGAACCAGATTTTGCAGGTGAAATAGGACACGCTTAATCTACCGATACACACCTAAAACTCAATATTGGCCCGCGAGATGGCAATATCCCTTTAATACCCATTTCAGCACCGTTTGTATTAGGATGTTTTTCGGTTCGTCTTTTTGCAGTCGAGCAATCGAAACAGCGACACATTGCCAGTGACACGTGACAGATTACAGCTACTTTAGTTTGGCAAAAAGATAGAATATTTTCTTATTTTTAGTGACATTCAGATAGTTGGTGCAGTTTGGTGAGGAAAGCTGACACTCAAATGTTTTCGTTGCGATGGCATCAACGTTCAGTCCCATTTATACTCATAAATCCTATGTCGGAAAATGTAAATTCACGATACCGCGTGGACATAAAAGGAAGGATCAGTAAATAACATTGAAATGCATTCAGAGAGAGCGAGATAGAGAGAGGAAAGAGCTTAAAGCTTGATCAACAATAATCACGAGTGCATTTCCCTGATGGTAGGTGCACGTTGTGTTGCCTGCCTACGATGTGCTTTTACGGCTGACGTGTGACTTATATGACGTGGATTACGGCATCCATGTGAGACGCAGTGAACGTCACACCAGCCGTGACGTGGATTACGGCATCCATGTGAGACGCAGTGAACGTCACACCAGCCGGAGTAATGGGCTGCAAAGCTCCAGTCTCGCACCGTCTGACTCAGGTCATAGTGAGGGACAGCGGCGCCAGAATGTCAGGCAACAACCAGACACTGTGAGTAATGAAACAGCATGGACTCAGTGCGAGAGACTCATAAGCGAAGCTTAGAATGTCGGTACAGTAACCGTACCGGAACGTACTGCAAGTAGCGCGAAGACCTTCGTGATACGGGGGACGTCTATCGTGCTGCCTTGGTCCGGAAGTGGCGGGCTAATCAAAACAAAACGGGAAATTAACAATGAGACATTACCCACTGGACATGACATCTGCCTGATTGGATCTATAAATCAGAATGATTAATGCAAATAGGGAGCATCTGACAAAATACAGAACACATGCTGTCCTGCTCGCGATGGTGCCGTACCAAATAGGTCAATATTAATTGGAAACGTCAATGAACCAGACATTCTCACTCCGCACCAACACATCGCCAATGGACTTTTCAACGTGTTTTTACACTCGCTGTGAATTAACAACCTTGAAACACATCCAAACATGGGACAGGCATCATGTACAACATTACTAAGACTTACATTTTTTGTTTCACTTCTCGCGAGCACTGTTCAGGCGAACTTATAAATCACTGATGGCGAAACTCATTTTGCGGTTCACTGCAGACACGCGAGAAGAGGATTCATCCGTCTGTTTGCTCTCTTTCTCTCTCTGTCTTTCTCTCAAACATCGGCTCTACCGGTGCAAAACAATATTTCTCTCAACTAAGAGCAATTTTTTCGCCCAAAATGCATTTAATCTTTACCTTCTCTCCGGCATAAGCATTTGTGAAAAATAATTACCAGCTAGCTGCTGTGTCATTTTCAGCGCGTTTCGCAGCGGCGCGGCGGCGGGGTGACCTGCCGTGCCTACCGGTGCACCTTACCCCGCCCGTCCCCCACGCTCCCCGTACCTACCTGGCTGCTGAGTTATAGAGACAGTGTAATTGGCGGCGTGTCGGTGGCTCAGTGTTACTGCCGGTCGGTGATTGGTGCCTGCCTGCCGCGGCCCGGCCGAATCGTGAACGCACATCGCCCACGAGAGGTGCCGGCAAAGTGGATGGCTCGATATGGCTATCTGTACGGACTGATCAGCCGCTCAGCTCCCTGTACAACGAGACGATGTGTGAAGAGAATGGGACATAAATACAACTGACGGGGTAAGGAAATAGCATGCTAGCAAATGAGAGAGACTGGAATTGATAGCATGTCGGCGAGAAAATAACACGAGGAAAGAATCACGAATCGCGTTTAACTTGTTTAACTTTCATAAGCCATAGCTCAGTTTCCAAGGGCGTCACCACCTTCCGAAAGCTGGGGTGGGACAGAGTCGATTCTTTCCATGCAACGCCCACTTTCATAGTTGTAAAGTTAAAAATCCGAAAATGCTGTGGAACGTGTCCCCCGCTTACGACGCCCATGCCAGATTCCCACTTCGGGAAAGCGCTTCGCCCGGATATTGACTTCATCATCTCAGCAAAACAGGCACTGCTGATTAAGTAATTACTTAATTGACTGTTTACCATAACACATCTGGGTTTCCACATCCAGTGCAGAGCGTGAGTCTCACAAGACAACAAACACCGATCATCCTTCCGAGCGTCACGAGCACCTCTAACGTGAGGCCTGCAGGCCGACTGCGATCGGGTTCCGCTGAAGTCCAACGGACACCGCCAACTCGGCGACACCCCGACAGCGGAGGGTCCAAATGACCCCTCCGGTGCGCGGTACAGATGTGACGGACCCGGCGGCCGCACCGTCGTCCGATTGCACGCCCTGCAACTATGCTAATGCTGGTGAGTCGCGGCTGGCGGCACCTGACTCGCCGGCCTGGGAACGGGCTGTGCACGGCCCGCCCCCTGCTGCCGCCCTGCCCGGTCAGCCCTGCTGCAGTCAGCTGCCGCCCTCCCCAGCCGATCATCCTTCAGAGCGTCAGAGCGGCCGCCGCCCCCAGCGTCTGTTCCTAAGCTGTGCACGTTGCAGAGTTTTGTGCACAGCCAGTGCACAGCTTGTTTGTCAGGGCCATGCAGCGGTGGGGTCTGCGTAGCTTTTAGCATGATTGCGATATAACACTGCAAGGTTGCCTCACAGAATACAGCTGGACAGGATAAAAAGACAACAAAGGGCATTGTGGCTGCATTCCATGGGCTCAGAGTGAGTGCCGTATCCGACGCCTGTTTAGCAGCGGTGGGCGGAATCATTGGGCGAGCTCAGGTGCAGCTCTGGCTCCATTACATCGGCGCCTTTCCCGCGCCACAGCGACTATAGTCATCGCTCCTGCTTACACGGCCCACGCCGGGAGGACGAGTCAGCAGCGCCGGCTCCGGCTGTATACCGCAGGCCAGAGCGGCAGGGACGGCAGGGACGGCAGGGACGGACAGTGGCGGATCCAGAAAATCTTCAAGGAGAGGGCCTCCAATTGCAGTGGTGCCCCTACCTATACCTAAATCTGAAAACTCGACGGATTTGGTTCACTATGTTTTGAGGGTGCCCCTATTTCAGCATTTTTTGTTAATTTGCACAATGTTGAGGTCCCCTCAGGTCAGCAGAGTGCCCCCTCTGGCGGCCAAGGTGCCCCCTCAGGCGGCCATAGTGCCCCTCAGGTGACCAGAGTGCCCTCTCAGACGGCCAGAGTGCCCCCTCAGACGGCCAGAGTGCCCCCTCAGGCGGCCAGAGTGCCCCCAAAGGCGGCAAGAGGGCCAACTCAGGCTGTCAGAGTGCCCCCTCAGACGACCAGTGCCCCCTCAGGTGGCCAGAGTGCCCCCTCAGGCGGCCAGAGTGCCCCCTCAGGCGGTCAGAGTGCCCCCTCAAGTTCGAGGCCCAAGGGGGGCATGGCCCCCTGGCTCCCTCCTCTGGATCCGCCACTGGGGACGGGAGCCTGACTAAACGGTCCGTCCACGCCAGCAAAACACCGCTGATGGATGGGAATTCCAGCCGCAGCGGGTTAAAGGGCCGGCGGGGAGCAGCACTGGCGAGGGGGCGGAGGGGAGTGTCGGAGGGTTTTTAAAGGGGCTGGAGAAGTGTTGGCGGCAACATGGTGCTGGCTGAAAGGCGGGGGGGGGGGAACTCTAGTACTGGGACCTACTCGATGCCGTGTCTCGGTGTTGTGTTTCTGTGCTGTCTCCGTGTCCCGGTACCGTGCCTTAGTGCCGATACGGGGCGGGAGTTGTCCTACACGCCTCCCGCTGGTAATGCTGATGGACGCTCGCCAGACATTGCCATGTAAGCTGGTCGCCAGCCGCTCATCTTGAACTTTATTACAATTCTGCTGGCTTCGAGGGTGTGTGGATGACCCGACGTGAGGTCTGTCAAAGCCAGAGGATTTACAGGCGTCATATGACAGTGTTCGTGAGTCGGAGTGCTGCAATTCAACGTCATGGACATGGTGCATGCTATACTGCGGCTAGCCTCACTGGTGTCTGTGTACCCCAGCCCCGCACACACTGACTGATTGAAAACAAGCGTAACTGGGAATCTGGATCGCCGTAGGTGTTCAGCATTGATTGGTTTTCGGTGGTTCACCAATCACCATAGACACCTCAAATCGACAGTCTGTAATAGGATTTACGGCCTGGAAGCATCAATCGCTGACCGTTCGTGATTCTT